>CBMN010755970.1:0-12498 GCA_000582825.1 Hordeum pubiflorum
GGATTTGCAGGGATCTTCGCGTCGCTGGCCGCGCTCATGTTCAATTGCGTCGACAAGGATGCAATCGGGAACGACTACTACTCGTCCTATGGGGATGATTCCGAGTGGAGGTCAGATTATTTGCTCGATTATTAGGTACCAGTTGATCGAATTGATCAGTGAATTCAAGTTACTGCGTATTAACCAAAGATTAGGTTACTGAAATCTAATGATTGGATTGGACCCTGAATATATACACGTTAACTGCACAACTGAACAGATGGTTATGTTCGCAGTTATAATTTCACACACTGAATTTATCATGTGTTTATTTTAGTTGACCAATTGATTCTGGATGAAACCAAACTGATTACGTACCTTGGCTATTCTTGTGTCAAAAGAGAAAAGGTATGATGCATTGGGCTTAGGTTAGGTTCCTAAGTCATCTGAGGCCTGACCATATGTTAAGGGCTGACTAATCTGATTATATGAGTTTAAATGATTTTTTTAGGGTAGTTTAAATGATTTAGAGAAATCATATTAAGGCTTCTTTGGGTGGTTATGGATGTGCTTGGACAACTAAGTCTGCAAGTCAACAGTGTGACCTCTCTTTTGATAGTTCTAACAGCTAAAACAGTTAATATATCTCATGAGGGTAGCATCGGTTTCTCTATTTTTGCTAATGCTCCTCGTTATTTCCCTATTAGCACTGCTCCTCAATCTTCGTTATATATTACTCAGTTTCTATCATATTCCTGTTTTCCTTGACATTTAAGGTAACATGTGTCAAACACCATATTTCTTTACCGGTTTCTGTTACTGTGGCTTGCCTTTCAAGGCGAACTTTTTCCTTGAAAATCCATGTGCCAAAGTGATACCATTATTTGGATTTATTTCTGAATTGTAGTTATACATATTAATTTATTCTGTTCAACTTTCTGCTGTGTGACTGCCAGAGCGAGATAAAGAAAGTGCAGTTTCACCTACTTTCTTCTGAATATATTTATTTGCATAAGAAAATGATGTCGGTATATGTGGAAAGTTAGGACTTTATGTGTTTATTAGTTTGTCTACTTTAATTTTTGGCTTTTTTGTGGTTGTGCCAGATTTGGGTTATTAAATCTGCATGCCAATTGTCGTGAAGCTCATTTTCTGATTTTTTTTGTCCAGTGTATCATATTTTGATTTTATTGTGGTTACTGGTTAGTTTGTATGCAGCTATGTCTGTAAATATTCACAGGGAAAGATCAGAATAATGTATTCCAAATATATAGTTGCAGCCTGACCAAATACTAGTTAGAATGCTTGATTAAGTTGTTTTTATAGCTCTAGATTTTCAATGTGTTAAAACTTAAAACAAAGGAAATCCCTTTAAATAATATTTTATATGCTGGAGACAAAGGAGTGTGTTTAATTTGCCTCAAGTGATGTGCTGCACATTCTGCCAATGTTGTAAGCTTCATTTAAGCCATAACAAAGCCAATGCAAGGATTAGCTAGAACTGCTTCAAGAAATTTGAAAGAAGCCACACTTTTTTTTTGAACATGGGGTTTAGTCCCTAGAGGAATTAAGCAAGGAGGGACATTACACCATCAATAAAAGTGGAAATATAATCACTAAGTGGTGCCCTAGTCCTTAGCAAATGAAGCCACACAGATATCTTGCAACAAGGTGAATCTTAAAATGTAGGCACAGTCATAGGCAGGCCTAGAATGTTGAAGATTTATTTGTTTAGGTTCAAGTGCAGGGTTAAGGGTTTTCATTTTATGGATCATCTATTCATTGTAGAGATGCACAATTTCAAACCGAGGAAGTGCTTTTGACCAAAAGAATTTAGCATTGTACTATGTGAAATTGCACCTTGACATTCATTCTCCTTTTTTTTTGTCTTTCATAAGAGTATAGAAACAATGGTGCTCGACCACTTCCTTTTCCACAAAGTGATTGCTTAGGGACCTTAGCATGTGATCTGGGCTGTTTCCCTCTCGACTTTAGATCTTAGCACCCAATTAGTATGTCTGTACTAAGGATGATGGCCTGTATTCAGAGTTTCCCTGGGGTTGGAAAAGCGAAACGGATGTCACTCTAGCCCATTAAGTGCTGGGTACAGGAATTTACTAGTAAATGTGATTTACTGTGCAAGAAGGATTTTCTCCTGTCCTGAGATACTACATTGTATTATTTTTCTAACAAGGGTTTCTTAATACGCAGGGTGAAGCTTTGGCTTTTCGTCGCCTATGTCGTTTCTTTTGTTTGCCTAGCTGGATCTGTGGGTTTGTTGGTGCAAGATGCCCTGACAGACAAGGGCCCTTCTGTGTGGACTGGTGTTGCTGGCGTTTTGCAATGCGTTTTTGTGTTAATAAGGTATATCAGCGTGCTTCATCAACTTCGTCTCTCGCTCCCTAATCCATTCACTTGGCCAGTACGTGTCCTGACGCCGCATCGTCTTTGCAGTGGGTTGATATACTGGACGTGCCACACGGAGGAGTAAACTGTCAAAATGCTGTGAGCGGACTGGCATGGCTGGTAAAAATTCTCGCGAAGACGTCTACTCTCCTGTCCGTGTGTGGTCCTGTAAATTATGTTCATTCCAGGGCGGGATAGGATTACTGGGTGCCTGTGTGTCTGTGTGCATAGCTGACTGCTTCCTGAACTGGCTACGTGTTTATCCTAATTTCTTGTGAGCGTGTGGTGCTTCGTGGCTCGAGAGGCTGGCAAGCATTGAGATTGGATCACGAGCTGCCTGCAGCAAATCGTTATTATTGTCAAACCTCCATAAGAAAAACCAGTCGACTCCATTAAAGCTGCTGGGCGGTTGCTTGCAGATTCTTTCTTGGTGATCGCAGGGCAGTAGACCTGCATAATGTCACTGGGTTCTTTTTGGGAGATTGCATCGATCCTTAAATCCAGATGCGGTTGCACGCTGATTCTTTTGGTGCCCGTAAACAAAATTTGTCAGTCGATTGGGGTGAGCACTGAGCGCACCAGTTTTCCTTTTTCTTTCTATCGGCTTCTAGGTCTGTCATGCAGAGTAGGGGACTAAGAGCGTCTACAGCCGTGATGGCCGAATCCGGGCACCGTCTGCGGGCACTGACTGGCCAGTCCTAAAATAAATTCATATGAAAGCATGCAAAGAAACAAAAATCTACTTACTACTTAGATCATCTACCCTACTTGTCGGAGATGTCCACCATCTTCATGCCTGGTTCCGGTTGCTCGCCCGCCTGCTCCTCCGGCTACTTTGCGTCGGCTTCCGAATCCATCTTCGCGTTGAGTTTGGCGAAAAGAGTGTTGGTCACCGCTCGCTCCCGCCGGATGAAGGCCGGTTGGCCTTCACCTAGGCCTCATCCTGGATGGACTTCAGGATGGCCTGCTACTTTGACATCTCGTCCGCTGAGCGACGACGCCTTCGCTTGGTCCATGGTGAAGCACGGAGCCGGTGCCATCTCCTGCTCCGGCTGCTTCGCTTCCTTGTCCACCCTCTCCTCCTCCATCGGAGTGGGTTATTGCTCCTCTCCATCGTCCTTCTCCGACTGTTCCTCCTCCTCCTCCGGCTTCGGCGAGTCTGAAGGCAGCTCGACAGCAATGCGGACGTTGCGCCTTGCTCGGATCTCCTGCTCGATCTGGTACGTGCGCTCTGGCGTGAGCATCGCATAGGTGGTTATCTTTTGACGGGCCATGGCGTCGCCAGAGAGCGTGGGAAAAGCTGCGGAGTGAGAGAGGGGAGGTGGATGAGCTCGGGCTGGCGGTGCGGGAAGGGAGGAGGGGGATGGGTTAGGGTCGGGGGACGCCAACCGGGTTAAATAGTCGTATTTGTCCTGGGGCGAGGAGCCGGAGCGGAGTCACGCGGCGTTCACAGCCCTCACCGAAGGAGACGTCTGTCGGACCGTCGGATTTCCGGACGATTTCGCGTGGGACCGGTTCGTCAGTCCGACGTGGCGAACGCGTCCGGACGTTCCATATATGCCTCATATTTAAACTGGATATAAGGGGTATCGGCTAGTCCGAGCGTCTGGGACCTGTTTGAGGAGCTTGATTTTTTTTTTTCGACCGGTCAGTGATCTACTGTCCGGGTGATTAAGGCGGATTTGAGAGTCTAGCTGTAGGTGATCTAAGATCGTGGGACGTCAGTGTGAGGTGGTGTCCTGAAAGTGCTAGTCTTTCGTGGATTTGCATTTCGGACTCGTTGAACAGCAGTAGTAGATTTTGCTGTTAGCCTGGCACCTTGTTTAGATTAGATTAGATTAGATTGCGTGGGGCCTGGGCCTGCCGCCCACCCTGCCGGACGAGCCCACGGCTCAGTGCTGCGCGTGCGGCTCTTCGGGATCGCGCGGCAGGCTGACCCTTGGCCCGCCTAAAATATGTGCCGAGAACAGCGGAGAAGTAGAAGACGGTGACCCGCCCACGTGTCGTCTCCATCGACCGCTCCATCCTCGTCTCGGTGATGTCACCAGCGCCGTTCCGTCCGTGGCGTCTCGTGTGCTTTGTGCTGTGCTGCAGCCCATGATAGGATCCAGCTTGGTCGCTTTCCCCAAAGCTCATGAGTCTGGGACCGGGACGTGGCGTTTGCCTTGGTAGTGCCAACCGCGTTTGTTCGTTCCCAACCAACTTCCATCTGCAGGAAAGAGCAAGCGAAGCTACCGGGCAAAAGCCACACGAGCAATCCGTCGCATGTAGCTGTAGCTGTGGATTTTTCGGGCAGGTGATCCAAAATCGGCCTTTTTTCGTAGTGATGATGAGCAGTCTGTCTACCGAGGCCGACGAGAAAACAACGGAGATCGTGCACGCTTGGCCGTCGCCGGCGGCCGGCCCTCGGGGGCGCGCTGACAGGGACCAGATAGACAGACGGCGTGACGGGCGCCGCACGGCCGACGTGCCCCCTCGCGTACACGCAATCGCGCGACTGCCGCGCGCATCCTCCTCCATGAGCGCGTAACGCGCTGCAGAAACCCCGCCCCTGCGCCCGCGACGTGACGCCGGGTGCACCCCTCTCCGACGACGTGAAGCCCTAAAATACGCCGAGAAGAGAGGGGACGGCGAGGGCACCGTGTCGTCGTCTCCGTCGACCGACCGACCGGACCAGCGCCGTTCACTCCGTGGCATCTCCCGATCGATCGGGCCAGCCTTTTCATCGCTTTCCCCAAAGCGCGGAGCATAATAACCGAACCGGGACCGGTACGCGTCGACGTCGCGCTCTTGGAAGTGCCGACCGTTCGCTCGTCTGTGCTTAACGACTTCCATCTCCGGCAAAGGGCGCGGAAAACGACATGGAAAGCTTCGTCATCGGCGATCCCAAATTATCCTCTCATTTTTCCTGGCAGAAGCTCCGCTAATGATGAGCAGTCTACCAGTAGCACAAGCGGTGAGAAAAGAACGTGTGCTGACGAGTAAACGCACGGCGCTTTGCGTCGCCGGCGGCTGGCCGTGGTGGGTGCGGACTGCGGAGACGCACCGGCCGGATGCCGCGTTGACTCGGGGGACGAGCCAGGCGCGCACCGGGCGCCACACGGCCTCGCGTGGTCGCGTGCCCCTCACCCCACCCCACCCCACCCCACAAACTCGAACGTGATACGGACCCCCCAGCAAGTTCGGCGGGCGGCAGCGACGTGACGCCCGGGATCCGATCCTCGGTGCCAACGGGGCGTGCACCCTGGATTGATGGATGGACGGATGCCCACACGACACGACCGGTCGACCGCGCCGGCGGTTCGTGCGTTTAGTTTTACGCCCATCTTTGCTATACGATGGCTGGCTGGCACGGGGCAATTGCAAAATATTGAAGCTGGCGATTTTGACTCGTTTTCAAGGTCTATTTTTTTTGCTTTCAAAGTACTCCCACCGCTCCATGTTAATTGTCGTTGAAATGGATGTATATAGACGTACTCTATTTTGAAAGGATTTTAAAGCATTTCAGTCTGGAAACATTTTTTTACTTTAAAGTCTATATTCATTTTTCAAAGAAATAAATCCTTCCAGTCTGCCAAAATAATGTACAAATGAATGATTATAAATTTATATGGATTGCCTTTGTACATCATATAATTCAATTGGAGTCCTTGAAAAAAGACCCGTTGTGTATGACAATAATGACACACTCAGTCTCTATGGCAAACCCTCTTTTTTTTCCAGGTGCAACCAAACAACATAAATAACGAATTCTTATGTTTTTTTCGCTTTTAGATATGGCACGCCATCTAGATGGTGCTAAATTTATTTTAACATTTACCTGAATTTTAGGGTCATCACATTTATCTCGACAGAGGAAACATTAGTGGTATTTTTTTGCGGGAGAAAAAGATTTTATTCAATGTTTATAGAGTTACAGTCGAGAAGAACATGTTCCTCAATACACGGGGGGCTATGGTTAAGCCACACTGCCATGGTGCGTTCCATGCGGCTGTAGTTTGCCAGACGATCTGCCACTATTTTGTTCCTTTAGTATCTTTCGCTGAATAAATCAACGATCCGATCTTAGAAACTGGCTATCCATACGTCGACAGATCCACACCAATACTAAGACAAGGTCCTCAATGCCTCTGACTAAACCATGACCGTAAGGACAGTATGTTGGATGGCAAGGGCCACCATATCCCCTGGTATCTTGAACAAGCAATGCACCATATGTCACTAATACTCGACAACATTTATAGTAGTTTCTTTCAGAGCTCATTTTTTTACCTATTAGGCAAAGAGATAGCAAGTTCTAAATTCTGTCTCGGCAGGACATGAGTTCCTATTGCCATGAAACCTACAAAAGAATTAAAATGGGTCTATGTTCGATGCAGAAAATTTTCTCTAAAACAACAAGGAAGAGTATTTTGTTCCCGTGAGATGCCTATCGGCGGTCCGCAGAATGAGTTGACTCTGATCGGGTGTTCATGGCGACGATTAACCCCCCGGCAAGACGAACGTAGCAATCGCCTCCCGTTGTCACTGTCTGTGAGGAAAGAAAAACAGCCGCCCTCTGACCCCTGTTCACAGCCCTGCATTGTGAACGTAGCATTTTTCTTTTCTCTCCTGAACCCCACCCATCAAGGATTAAACTAGTCTTCGGCTCCGTCTTTGTGTTTCCCTCCCCCCCGGCTTCGGTTACTTCGAACCTTCATAAAGGCCGGCCTCAGCTTCTCGCTCCTGCCACAGCACAGCACAGCAGCGCACGACGCGTTCCCCAGACCAGCCAGCTCCAGGCGATAACGCACACGTACTGCGCACGGAGAGAGGTGCGTAGAACGGTGGGCGGCTCCCAGGAAGATGAAGGCCAAGAGCGGCGCCGCCGCCGGGGAGAGGAGGACGGTGCTGTCGAGGACGATACTGCTCCTCTGCGCCTGCAGCTTCGGCCTCGGCATGCTCTTCACCGACCGGTGAGCCCCTCTCCTCTCCCTCTCCCTAGATTGGTTTTCGCTTGATCCCCTGCGGGCCCGATTCCTGGCGGAGAGTCCTCCTTGCTCTCGCCGCTTTTCTTGGATGCATCTTTGCGCCGCCTGCTTGCGCGATCCGATGCTCGGTGTATCTGACGCATGTTCTGTGGCGATGGCTTGGCCCAGGTTCGGAGCGATGCCGGACTTGAAGAGCCCGGTGGTGGCGCAGCGGCGGCGGCAGGAAGAGGAGCTGCAGGTCGTTTCTGAAGATTTCGTTGCCAAGACGGTACGTTAGGGGCAGGGGCGGCTGACTAATCAATGAACCTTTATTACTACCTTGCTGCTCTTTCTACTACTCTGCTTATTTATGTTGATGAAACTTATGCTTGGTTGCATTTAAGAAAATTACTAGTAGGTACTAGTGCATGTTTGTGAACTTTGGCATCATTAATTTTATCAATGCAGAAACGACTGTAAACACCCATTGATGCTTTGATAGGGATCGTCTGTTTTTGGCACCTGGTTTGTTTCAGAAAAAGAACAAACAAGGTTTATCAGACATAAGATAAATCAGGTTATTGTTTACAAGAAATGGGAGCAGAGTGAAAATGGATATTTAAATAGGGAAATCCTGATATTGTTCTGTTTCCCCTTTGATATGTATATTCCCTTAATACCTTTATTTATTTATTTCAGAAACCATCTGACGACAGGGACGTGATGGGGGAAGTGGCCAAGACTCATGAGGCCATACAGTAAGTTGACATGAAACCTGGAAAACGATCTGAACCTGTTAGCATTTTTGCATTATCTATTGGGGGACTAATTGGAAAATATCATTTTTGTGTCTAGATATTTAGACAAGTCAATCGCCACGCTACAGATGGAGCTGGCAGCACGGCGTAGCAAGCATGAGCTGCTTGAGAGTGCGGATGGCGTGAGGCAGGACAGGAAGAAGGCTTTTGTGGTGATCGGGATCAACACCGCCTTCAGTAGCAAGAAACGCCGGGATTCTGTCAGGGAGACCTGGATGCCTCAAGGTTCATACTTTGCAATGCTACCTGATTGTCTCCCTTGTTTTGTCCTAGCTGTTGCTTGCTGGATTTCTTGTTCTTAGTTAGAACCGATGCAGAGAAATGTGTATTTAATAAACTAGGATGATGGTGTGCAGCTAGCGAGGAAATTACAGAGAAATGTGCATGTACAGAATCAAGGAATCATCAATCATCATAGCAAATAGAATCAATTAAATATGATTATTTATTATAATAACAACTAGAATAACCAGATAGTTTTATTTACCATCATAGCTGCCTCGGGTCATACAGTTTGTTGCCCGTGTACTTTCTGCTAAGAGTTGAGCTATTTAGATTGGGGTGGGTCATTTAGTTGGCTGACAGTTATTTCACCACATATATATCATCGTTATTTATCAGGTGAGAAACTCAAGAAATTGGAAGAGGAAAAGGGAGTCGTCATTCGATTTATGATTGGGCATAGGTAATGTCACTGTCACTAAGCTTCAATATTTTATAACTTGTTTGTTGAAGAAAAAATCATAAGATGAGCTTCCGTAAAAGAAAAATCGTAACATCGGACAAATATATTGTAAATATCTCCGTGGAAAGCTTACATATTTTTGCCAAGAAAAAGCCTCAGATTCTTGTTCTGTTTGATTTTCAGAGATTTCTGTAGTTATCCACTTGCTCAAATTCCAGAAGACAGATTTCACTCAACCTTCAGTAGATTGTATTAATATTTTTTTCAGAACTACTAACTTGGTAAAGAAGCAGTACATTCACCTACACTGAAATAATGAAATATGTCATAACTTTGACAATGGTTTCATATAGGAAATATAAGGTGCACACATACAAGAGCCCACACCGTGCAGTCTTTTCTTTTTAGTTTTAGGAATCCTTGGCAGAGGGTGTTATATATATTTCCATAAGTCTTACCACTTAGTGGCATTAAATGTAGTAACCTGTGTTTATGTTTTACAGCCCGGCATCGAACAGCGCCCTTGATCAGGCGATAGACGTGGAAGATGCTATTCATCATGACTTTCTTAGGCTGGTATGGCGTTACTCTCCAAACACTGAATTGCATCATTTCTTTCCCCTTTCTGTTAAACCACAATCAGCCAAATCTTCTTGACATCATTGATTTGAGGTGTCAACAGTTCAACACTGAAGCTAATTCTGATATAATTCTCGAAGAGTTTTTTTTTTATTCTGACATCCATACGCGTGTGTAGGACCATGTTGAAGGTTACCACAAGCTATCTGCAAAGACCAAGACATTCTTCTCCACTGCTGTGGCCTCATGGGATGCTGATTTTTATGTCAAGGTGGATGATGATGTCCATGTCAACCTAGGTATGCTGTTGTATATATAAATATACCTTATGAAATCCCAATCATATTGGAGAGAACTAACTAAGTGATGTATTTTGTACAGGAATGCTCCTCACAACCCTCGGGCGGCATAAATTGAAACCTCGTGTCTACATTGGCTGTATGAAGTCTGGACCGGTTCTTTCCGACAAGTAAAACCTTCTGAAAACACCATCTAGCTAGTACAGTCCAAGTATCAGTGCATCCTATGTTATAAGTACTGAATATCACCTGCTCTTCTTCAGAAGTTCGAAATACCACGAGCCCGAGTTCTGGAAGTTCGGAGAAGACGGGAACAAGTACTTCCGCCACGCAACCGGGCAGATATACGCCATCTCAAAGGACCTCGCCACCTACATCTCAGTCAACAAGTAAGACTAGCTAGAGAATAGACGATGCTCATTCTGACAAATGTATTTCCATTTGATGACCTGCCACTGACGCCGCCGTGTGTTCGTCGTATCACCAAGGCCCCTCCTGCACAAATTCGCGAACGAAGATGTGTCGCTGGGAGCATGGTTCATCGGGCTAGATGTGGAGCACATCGACGACAGGGACATGTGCTGCGGAACACCACCAGGTCAGTTTTCTTCAGTTCTGTTCACCCGGGCATCTCTGAAGATGGGCACTAACATTTTGCCTTGATGAAACGGCTTCGATATCTCAGACTGCGAGTGGAAGGCGCAGGCAGGGAACGCGTGCGTCGCGTCGTTCGACTGGAGGTGCAGCGGGGTCTGCAACCCGGTGGAGCGGCTCAAGGACGTGCACGCGAGGTGCGGCGAAGGAGACGATGCGATCTGGAGCGCCTCATTCTGACGAGATCCTAACGAGTATTCACAGTCAGGAGGTTCTGTCCGGGTATAGATGTAAACAGTGCAGATCATAGCTGCCTGAAGGCTCCCCGAGTGTGAAATCAGATCGCAACGCAGTTGGGTGGGAGATGATGACAAGAGAAGAGATGACTTGGCGTATTATCTGATGATGAATGAATGAATGCATGAAGGAACAAAACAGGAGAAGACTACCGGACGGACACGAGCGCGCCTATCTTTTTCTTCTTTCTCTTTCTCTTTTGTATCTTGTAGAGATAGAGGTGATAGTCATATACGGATGGATGCAGGGGGCTTGTTTGGGGGTATACATGTTGATTTTCTCCGTACATAAACATAACTGCATTCAATTAATTGATTCATTTCGTCTGCTACTAGTACGTGATCGTCCTTGAAGCAGTTGGGAGTTGAACGAAGCCCGGCATTGTGTCTAACGAAAAGATCATCGTCCGCGCCGTATTTTGTCTTTCGTCTTTTGTACTGCGTGTGCCAGAGACTGCTTGTTTGGTTGTTTACAGCTTTCTATTTTGCTCTATTTTCCTTTTTTCAAGAGGAGGGAATTCACCTGCCTTGCGTTGAAATGACACATCTCCGTTGTCCAGGTTCGCGTAAATGGATTTAAGTTAACAATGGGGCCATATGCAACCATGCCATTCACTTATGCCCAGTAAGCATACGTTGAAATTCTGACATTCAATGCCTATCACCGAAACAACATAAAACGTTTTCCGTTGAACGCTACTCCCTCCGTCTATAGTGTCAAAAATGCTCTTATATTACGGGACGGAGGGAGTATTATAGAAGGCTCGGGTATTAGAGGACAAACGGTGCATTCTCCAAACTATGTGTCTTCCGCTTTAAAAATGAAAAGAAAAACTAAGTGTCTTCCCAAAATCTCGTGTCGAAGCCATTCGTGCCAGTCGTGCTAGCCATTCCACGCGATGACTTTGATGTATAGATAGGATAGCTAGGCTTTATGTCCAGTAACCAAACATGCTCGTGGGGCTTAGATGGTTTGCAGATAGTATGGCCTATTTTCCACATGTTATTTTGTCCTTTATATAATAATATACATACAAATAAAATAATTGAAAAATGTTTGTGTATTTAAATATATATTATTTTAAAATATACATATAATTAAAATGATATTTATGAATTACAAACTTCATTTTATAATCTAAATAATATTCATTTGATGATCTGCATCACACTAGGCTTGTATTTATCTTTCCATACATCGTATTTATTTATTTCAAAATATATTTTGGCAAGGATACAAACTTTACAAAAAATGTGAACACTTTATAAAACAACATGAACGTTTTATTAAATCAAGAGCACTTTTATATAATACATTTAAATTTTATTAAAAACATGAACATTTTTAAATTATATAGACATTTATTTAAATATATAAATATATTTTTTATCACTATGCTACTCCCTCCGATCCATAATAATTGATGTCGCTTTAGTAAAAAGTAATATTTGTTATTAAATATATGAACACCTTTTGAAATTATAAAAAACATTTTTATATTTCATAGTTCTATGAATATATGATACGTGATTATTTTAAAAACATTACATGAATGTTTTCCAAAAACTAAGTTATTTTTGTGTCTATATTATTTATTAAACACAATTATTCAAACATTATTTTCACTGTTGTGATTTTAGTTTACATATTTTTTACATGTTTATTAAAATGGAATAACTAACATGTGGAAAATGGGCCATGATGACTGCAGCCCATTTAAGCCCCACGAACGTGTGCTCTGCTCATGTGTCGTAATAGCAGTTTGTCAACAAAAAAAAAGTGTTGTGATAGCATTCTTTTTTGCTAAGTGTTGTTCTACTCCCGAGCTCATGTGAGCTCGTATGAACAGTAAAATCGAAAAAAATGGAAAAAATTCAAAAAATTCTGATTTT
>CBMN010755982.1:0-15560 GCA_000582825.1 Hordeum pubiflorum
AAAAAAAAAAAAAAAAAAAACACACACACAGCTACTATCAGGGCATGGCAGCAGCGTCACCATGAGGAGCAGACCATCTTGTTAGAACGACTGCTACCTGAGAGGAGCACTTCGTTGGAAGTGGAATTTACTATCCCATCTACTCCTAAGAAGCGTACATACCATCTTGGTTGGAGTATATATCTTAATAATCATGGGATATAAGAGGAATGCACCTAAGAGGTCTTTCTGATGGTTCGTTGGGTTTTGTTTCGTGGCAAGGGTGGTGGTAGGCTGGGCACGTATAGTGGATCGAGGGGGCCGCCGTCAAGTCGTTTTCCAAGTGGAATCCAATTATCCAAAGCATAAATGGATCGTGCATGCTCCGGATTGATGCCAATTAAGATGCTTCTTGGCATTGGTTTCGCCATGTGCCGTTTGGAGCTGCGTCCAGAGGGCAAGCATTTCTATCGGCTTTCTGGCCAACGTTCGGTTTGCTATCTAAAGCTTGTGCTTTCATCATCTCTAGAATCAACAGTACGCGAACTTTTGCATGACTGATAAATGATTGAGTTTCATGCACCGACTAATTACCTCCACCGTTCTCCAAGATAAAAAAGATCGACAAGCCTTCTTTAGGAAGAAATATTGGAATTGATGCCTGGACTATTGGCTTCCGAACTCAAATGCTCCCTGATTGACAGTAAAATCGAAAAAACAATAAAATAATAATAATAAACTCTGTTTTTCTTAGCAGCTAACTTTGACAAATGTTTTTTGTGCTTGCAAAAGTTTATCTCAAAAGTCGTGGTAAAAAAAAATCAATGCTCGAAAATTTTATCATGAAATGACATTTTGAAGTGCTGATTTTTTTTGCCATAACTTCCACGAATGATATTTCATGATGAGAATTTTCAAGCATTCAAAGCATTTGTAAGAGTTTGGCACAAAAATTCAGACTTTTATTTTTATTTTTGCTGTTCTTCCCAAGCTCAAATGAGCTCGGAAGCAGAATAGGACTTTTAGATGAATTAAACCTTCTTATATGTGCTAGTATGCATGGATCATGTTTTTCTCGTCCCTCCCCCTCACGTGAAACCCTAGGACGACGGCGGTGATTTATCTCCTCCGAAGCGACGTCACTATACCATTTTCCTTCATCCACCGCTTCGGTGATGGGTGTGGACGGGAACCCCGCTGTTTTGGACCGTTAGTGGTAGGGCGAGGTTTTTAGTTTAGGTTCTGGTCACCACTCGTTGGTGGTGTGGCGATGGGCGCCGCGTCGACATGGAATAAGTCCTTCCCCCTTCGTCCTCATTGCGATGGTGCTTTTGGCATTGTCGGGAGGCATGTGAAGGGTTGTGTGTCCCCAGGTCTGGTTTTCCAGATTGAGTTTTTTTCTTCTGCTGTTTGTCTCAGTGGCACTGTCCTACAGAGCGGAACGCCACCGTGTGTAGGAGGAACAAGACTTCGGTGCCAAATAGATATATATTTTTAGTTTCTTAAGGGTGCTTTCATAAAGAAGTTGTGCTATTTGATATATTGCCTCATGCCTTTCCTAAAAAAAGCCTTTAGAAAAAAGAACAAGAATTTGCAATCAACAAAGCCTAATATGCACCAATCAACTTACAGTTGGATGGTTAAGATGACAGTCTTATCCGTAGCCCACCAGAGTTTAAATCGTAAGCTTGACACGGTGCTTGCATTCTTCTGGATTTATATTAGGCCTTTTGATGATATGCATTCAGAGCGAGGAGATGTTCTCGTCGACTACAAAGACATAGGTGGAGACTTCATCAATCTCACGATGATGTGATGTTTCAGTTTTCTTGAAGGTGATGTGTCATTCTAATTTTTCGGGGATGCTCATAGAGGTAGGGTGTGTGTGCGTGTACATGTTAAAAAAACAATATGCGATGGAGAGGTTGACAATGAAATTTTGTCCCATAATTATCTCCACTTTACGTAGTAAAATCGAATTCAGAGGTACTAGTACTATCCATCCCATAAATAAGTAAATTCAGAGTACTAAATCGCTTTGATCTTGACTTAAGATTGTGTCGGCAGGGGGGCGGGGGCCGGGGTAAGCTAGCGCGTGTGTACGTGCATGCATATGCGTCCGTGCATCATGGAGGGGTGGTCAGTGTCCTTGCTTTCGTGTGAACGTGCATGCACAGTCGCAGAATTTCGCAGATGCAGGCTTCGTGGTCCGTGTGAATAGTTTTGCAGATTCGCCGCGCCTTTATTACTCTCGTATATATGTATGCCGGACAAAAGGACCAGATGTATATGTACGCGCATGTATTCGGCCGAACTGTACATGAATACGCAAAATTATCCGATTAGCATAGCATGCATACGTACGTACACTAGCTGCTTGGCAATTGTACGGTACTTTTAGACTATCACTATGCACTCGTATTGTATGTAGTACTTCCTCTGTAAAGAAATATAAGAGTGTTTAGATCACTATAATTCTTTACGGAGGAAGTATGTGATAGGGATAGCCATTCTTGTTCTCCCAAAGAGAGCAGTGTAGACAGGATGCGCTGCATTTGATAGCTATTGCTCCACGGAATAGAAATTAAGAAATTGAGTGCGCCCCTTTAAATTAGTGTAGGATACTACAGAAAGAAGAAGAAATTTAGATTAAAATGTCCCGACTTCTAGAATTATGTAAACCGCAAAATAAAAGAATTTTGCGGGCATGCGTCCTTTGGATGCCTCGTGAGAGTTTTGCTACTTACTTATAGAATTTAAAGAGAGAAAAGTTGTATGCAAGATATAAATAGAACTTTTGATAATGTAAAAACCTCTTGCTGAAAATCATGTTAATGAGCATCCGGGTTAAGGAATGGAACGGTATATTGCATAACAAAAGCCTATTACTCCCTCTGATCCATATTAGTTGTCCCTCAACTGGATGTATCTAGCACGAAAATACATCTACATACATCCGTGTCAGCGATAATTAATATGAATTCGAGAAAGTGACTAATTCATCCCATAACCCGAAGGTTAGTGGGGGTGGGAGGGGGGGGGGATCGGATGTATCATGTAAATTTAACACATGAGGAGGAGCACACATAGCCATGGCCCGGTGAGATATATAAGTGTTAGCGCTGAATCTCATTGACAAATCTCAATGTATGTAGTGTTGTAAGGAAAGTTCCCGTCTTAGCCCGAGCTCATATGATCTCGACATGAACAGTAAAGTCAAAAAAAATCAGTATTTTTTTGAATTGTTTGTGGTAAATATTTGCAAATGTTTTGATTGCTTGCAAAGTTTCATCATGAAATAACAATTTTTTTGGAAGATGTGACAAAAAAACGATGCTTCAAAAATGCTATTTTTAAAAGAATTTTGGAGTGCTGATTTTGTATTTTTTTCCATGAATGTCATTACTTAATAAAAATTTGCAAGCACTCAAAACATTTCTCAGTTTTTGCCACAAAAAATATATCATATGTTTTGAATATTTTCTCTGCAGGTTTTACTGTTCACCAAGCTCATATACGATCAAACTAAGATACTTTGCATCCGTGTTATAATTGCTTGTCCTGATGTGATAGAAGTATGCTTCAAATTTCTAACACATCTCTAGGGTCTCTTTGATATGCAGAAATAGTATAAAGAGCAAGATTAGAATGCCATGCCATTTGAATCCTATAAAATTTGATTTTGTTTGATTGCATCACAAAAACAAGTTTTTTTTCCCAAGATGGTTGAGAGGATGTAGTGATCTAAACGGTCATATATTTCTTTACAGAGAGAGTACAAATGATTTCTTAGAAAAAATTCCTGTAAGATTCAATTCTACGAATCAAATGACTAACTTAGATAAAATTTCTTAAGGACACGGAGCCTCTAAAATCCTATGTAAATCATTTGAACGAGTGCATCTTATATGTTTTATAGGGATTAAACGTTTTTTCTGCGAGAAGTTTGCACTCCAGACGAGGGCCTCGAAGAGCCGGGGCCAGCAGAGGGCCAGCACTCCAGTACACTGTTGAGTGAATTTAAATTAAGTCCAATCCAGATTCCCCAAAAAAAAAAAGTCCAGTCTAGATGCATGTGCTCGAAGCAATAAACATATCAACTCGTACACGTACGTTGGTTTGACCACGTTAATGGAGTACTAAAAGAGACGAGAAGAACACAATACGTAATGATGGCGAGTAAACATTGGTCAAAAAGTCAGTATCACGGGGGATCTACACGGGACGGAAAAAGCCCACTAGCTGACCACGACCGAAAAATACATGCATGTATGTATAGGAGAAGTTGACGCCTTTTCATATCTCTCAAACACGTTTCGATATTCCGTCATCTGGCGATTTTCTTTATCAGCAGATCCAGCGGCACAAAAGGCTTTTTTGTCAATCGTATAGCAGCCATAGAATAGAAAGCACATTGACGTTTGTTCGTCGACGCGCCACTTAAAGTAAAATCTTGCCGTAGAAACTAAATTCAGCTAATGGTAAAAAGAACATGCATTTTAATACACCTCTGATTAAAAACCTGGCACCTTAAAGTACGATCGGATCAAGATCGAAGACATGGTTATTAATCCTTGCAACATGGCAATTTTTCTGTTGATTTTTTATGCTACATGACAATTTTCACTGTAGAACATGGCGAAACCTTATACACAACACAAGCATGGTAATTTTATCTGTTTTCGCATGACAAATCTGATCGACGGGTTTTTAGTGTTTAATTTCTGAAAAATATTGTAACAATAGCAGTGCTAGAGGTGTACATATTTTGTAAATTACACGAACGAGGCGAACCTTTTTCAACCGTGTACATACATGAATACTTGCATGAATTACACGGGGTGCCATGGAGAAGAAATATAGAAAAAACTTACCAGAAGCATGCACGTTGCACAGAGAAAAAGTTGGTTTTTAAAGTGCATGATAGAGAAGAGAGAGGGAGAGAGAGAGAGGGAGAGCACCACTCGTGGGGTTAAAACCCCAAGAACTGCATTGGAGCAGCAGCACAAGGCGCAGAAGCTGCAGCAAGACGAACAAGCAAGTAGCACCGAGAAGAAGAAGTGCACCTTCCCTCTCTCTCTCTCACTACAAACTAGCAGCACGGGCACAGTAGCACGAGCAGGCAGGAAGCTACAAGCAAGAAGCAGCAGACGCAGCTTGCTCGCCACCAGCGGCGGCGGGCGGATCTGCGGTGGAGCCACGGCCGGGTCCTCCGGAGCCGGGAGCCGCCGTCTCCGAACTCGTGGCGGCGAGATCTGAGGCGCCGCCGCCTTCCTGCAATCGAGAGCCGCGCTTCTTGCCTAGCTCCCGCGGCCGCGAAGGCGGCGCATTCCCGCCGCCGCCACCGCCGCCGCCAGCCCCCTAACGCTTCCGGGAGGCGGGGCTGGGGCTCCTGGATCGAGAGGCTCGAAAATTCGGAGTTCTTGGATCGAAAAGGACCGCGCCTTCGGGCCGGGTGCGGCGGAGGCAAGAGGTTTGGCTTGGCCGGTTTGGGGACGGAGACAGCGATGGTGATGCTGTTTGGAAGCGCTCGTGATTTGGTGTAGAAACAGCAAACAAAGCCTTCTTTCGTTTTCTCTGCTCCCTCGCCTCTCCGTTTCGTGGGCTCCTGTGTTGCCTTCAAGCACGCTAGTCAAGAATGAATCTCTCGCCGTCCGCTGCCGGCGGCGGCGGCGGCCTGCCGGATCAGCCGGCGTCGCCGGAAGGTATTATTGTCTTGGCATTTCAGTTGGCAGTTTTCACTTCGCTTGCTTTAAATCTGTGCAATCATGTGAGCCCCATCAACCTATCAATTTATTCTTCTTTGGGTGATTTCTGTATGCTTATTGACACAACATAACTGTTATGTTAATGCAACACTAATACACTTGATGACAGAGTTTCTGGTTCTTTACAAGTCTGCCCATTTAAATGGTTATAAAAAAATTCTAGTATTTAATAGTGCAGATTTTCTAGCCAATTTTTTCCCCAGTGAAAGGATGCAGGAACCATTTTCTGAACTTGGATGCAGGATTGTTAACTGCATCCTATAGCAGTATTGTTAACTGAACTTTATATATCTTCTGTAACTTATGCTCAAACGATTTTTCCCTTTTCAGCATCAGAAGAGCACAAGTGCCTAAACTCAGAGTTGTGGCACGCCTGTGCCGGCCCCCTCGTTTCTTTGCCTGCGGTCGGTAGTCGAGTGTTGTATTTTCCTCAAGGCCACAGTGAGCAGGTTACTATTCTTCCTCTCAGTAGAACGATTTAGACTGAGATCTTGTAGAATATCTAAAAGTACCAGTAATGGTTGCAAAATTTATTTTATTTTCGCAAGTTCCCTTTTGAATTCCATGTCTTGCAGCAGTTCTTTGATGGGTTCTGCCAGAACTGAAGATTTTTAAGACACTAATGGACTCACATGGTTGAGTTTCTACCATAGGTATCGGCATCAACAAACAAGGAAATGGAGTCACAGATCCCCAACTATCCGAACCTGCCTGCGCAGCTTATATGCCAACTGCATAATGTGACCATGCACGTAAGTTCGGATCGATATAACTTATCTGTTTCAAGACCCAAGTAGTACGGGCATTAGCGTTGTCTCATAAACGTTGCTGTATTTCTTCCTTCAGGCTGATGCAGAGACAGATGAGGTCTATGCACAAATGACGTTACAGCCACTCAGCCCAGTAATACATGATTTCCATCCTAGTGCCATCTATCCATGTACTTCTGTTTGTGGCAAACTTATATTTTATCTTGATTTTGTTTGCAGCAAGAACTCAAGGACCCATTTCTACCTGCTGAATTGGGCAATGCTAGCAAACAACCAACGAATTATTTTTGCAAAACATTAACTGCAAGTGACACCAGTACGCATGGTGGATTCTCTGTTCCCCGCCGAGCAGCGGAGAAGGTGTTTCCTCCGCTGGTACGTGCTGTTCATCAGCAATTGTTTGCTGTATCTTTTAACCACATGTTACATTTTCGGATCAACTGAACTTTATTTAATTATATATTTCCCTTTGATAATTTTATAGGATTTCACTCAGCAGCCTCCAGCACAGGAGTTGATGGCAAAAGACCTCCATGGCAATGAGTGGAAATTCCGTCATATCTTTCGAGGTTAGTTATTTTTGTTGGTTCTTTCGTGATTTTTTGGTCGGGTATAGTGTATATAGCCTTGTACATACCCTTATTTCATACAGCCTTGCTTGATGCAGCTCATGTAAGATTTCTAAAAGTAGTATATGATGTCAAATAACTTCAAATCAAATTGCTGGTGCAGGTCAACCAAAGCGGCATCTTCTGACGACAGGTTGGAGCGTCTTTATAAGTGCGAAGAGACTGGTTGCTGGAGACTCTGTCCTATTTATCTGGTACATCTGTTCTTCCAATTTATTATTTTTAGAACAGTTACTCAGTGCTCTCCATACCCTACTGTTCTTAGCAGAGTTTTATGTTGATATTCATTTATGTCTTTGGTTGATCAGGAATGACAATAATCAGCTGCTTCTGGGAATACGTCGAGCAAATAGGTCGCAAACGGTCATGCCATCATCAGTATTGTCTAGTGACAGCATGCACATTGGTCTTCTTGCTGCAGCTGCTCATGCTGCATCAACAAATAGCCGGTTCACTATTTTCTATAATCCAAGGTAGAACAACTTCTTACATATATCTGATCATTATCCTCTCAGATACTCAGATTTGTCCACGTGTCCTGCAGAGCAAGCCCTTCAGAGTTTGTCATACCATTGGCTAAGTACGTAAAGGCTGTGTACCATACACGTATATCTGTGGGCATGCGTTTCCGGATGCTTTTCGAGACAGAAGAATCCAGTGTTAGGCGGTATGTCAATCCTGTGTTTATCTCTTATAATGATTGTGTGTACACCACATGGAGCTCTTTCTTATCTTGATTTCACTTGACCAAACTATGGAATGTAGACAAGTCATTCTATGGCTTCTATATCTGGTTCTTTGTGTTCGTGCTTTGTGTTATCTTTATAGAGGAAGTATGTTTCAGAACTCCCTAAACTATCATAACTTCCTCACTTGGCTCTGTTAAACTTGCGTCCATTTCTATATGTATATCTATCTAGCTTGTACTCTGCTCTGCTGTAGTGAGCTCCATGTTTTTTTCTGTAGTACATGGTATAAGTGGCCTAAATTGCCCACGTGCTCTTGTAGATACATGGGAACAATTACAGGAATAAGTGACCTTGATCCTGCTCGTTGGCCGAACTCACACTGGCGTTCTGTTAAGGTAGATCTTGATATAATTATCTGTTTGTTTGTCAGTAAAGGCAGACCTTTACTTGAGTACTAGTTCGATTTCAAGTTGATGGTATGTTTTTACATTTCAGACATGTTCTGCCATGTGCTTTAGAATTGAGCATGCAACCTTTTTTCTTGAACCATGCAGGTTGGATGGGATGAGTCAACTGCTGGAGAGAGGCAACCAAGGGTGTCTCTTTGGGAGATTGAGCCTCTGACGACTTACCCGATGTATTCATCTCCTTTCCCTATGCGACTGAAGCGGCCTTGGCCAACAGGATTGCCTTCCTTATATGGTATAACTGATGATGCATCTTTAATCAATACCTTCAAACGATATCCATAGTTTTAAATAGCGAGCCATGCCAAATAGCGGCACCCTGCTCAAACAGCTATAGCGCGGCTATAATCCACTCTTTTGTAATACCGGACAATTGTACATGAATACCATTTAGCGCCACCCTGCTCAAACCACTATAGCGCGTCTATAGCGGGGCTATAGCAGGAACGATCAATGATTTATTCTTTACCGATTCATTTTTATAATATAATGGTAAAAGTGATCTTTTTTTTTTTGCGAGAGATGGTAAAAGTGATCTTACTTGTGATGTTTTCTTGCAGGTGGAAAGGAGGATGAGTTGACCTCTTCTCTTATGTGGCTTCGAGATGGAGCAAACCCAGGTTTCCAGTCATTCAATTTTGGTGGACTTGGTATGAGTCCTTGGATGCAGCCAAGGATGGATAGTTCCTTACTTGGTCTGCAACCTGACATGTACCAAGCAATATCAGCAGCATCTTTTCAGAACACGGCGAAGCAAGTATCACCGGCACTACTGCAGTTCCAGCAGCCTCAGAACATGGCTGGTAGATCTGCTCTTCTGTCGAGTCAGATTCTGCAGCAAGTGCAGCCTCAGTTTCAGGAGATGCACCACCAAAACATCAATGACAGTGCAATCCAAGGCCATAATCAGTACCTCCAGCAACAGCTTCAGCGCTGCCAATCCTTTAATGCGCAGAAGTCGCCGCCGCCGCAGCAGCAACACCAAGAATCACACCACCACCAGCAGCAGCACCAAGAATCAGACCACCAACAGCAGCAGCAGCAGCAGCAACAACAACAGTCACAGTGCATGCAAACACCACAACATCAACAAATGCAAGAACAGAATCACTCGCCTGACTTTCAGTCTGTACCAAATGCGTTGTCGGTTTTCTCCCAGCTTTCCTCCACCACTCAGTCTCCACCTTCCACACTGCACACAGTTTCAGCATTCTCACAGCAGCAAAACTTTCAAGACAGAAGTATCAGCTCTCTTTCTCCATCGAATGTCCTGTCAATGCATGACACACTGAGACCATATCCTTCAGAAGCAGGTTCGAACCTCCAAGGTGTGCCAAGAACCACCCCTGTACCTGTCTCTGACCCATGGTCATCCAAGCGGGTTGCGATGGAGTCTGTGATCCCTTCTAGCTCTCATGTTAACTCGTCGCATACACAACAGTTGGATTCAGCGCCTTCTAATATAGCACAAAGCTCTTCATTAGCACCATTGCCTGGAAGAGAGTGCTTGGTGGATCAAGATGGGAGTTCTGACCATCAGAATCACCTCTTATTTGGTGTTAATATAGACTCTCAGTCACTTTTGATGCAAGGTGGCATTCCAAGCCTTGAGGTGGACAATGATTGCATTGCAAGCCTTCAGGATGACAATGGTTCGAGCACGATTCCATATTCCACCTGCAATTTCCTGAGTCCTTCTCAGAATGATTTTCCCTTGAATGAAGCACTGACTAGTTCAGGCTGCTTAGATGAATCAGGATACGTACCATTTTCGGAAAATTCTGATCAAGTAAATCGACCGCCTGCAGCATTCGTGAAGGTGAGCGAATCGACTTATCCACCTAATTGTACCGATAACAGTTGTACTATTTTTTTCCTTCCATGAAAGCACTTTGAACTGACCAACCTTGTCACCTAGGTTTACAAATATGGAACCTCTGGAAGGTTGCTGGACATCACTAAGTTTAGCAGCTACCATGAACTTCGTAGTGAAGTAGGGCACCTATTTGGCCTCGAGGGCCAGTTGGAAGAAAGATCAGGCTGGCAGCTTGTATTTGTTGACCGAGAGGATGATATCCTTCTAGTTGGCGATGATCCGTGGCAGTAAGTTCTTAGGCAACAAGTTCCCAAGAGTTTTGCCACTATTTCTGTATCCACTCTTACGTTCATGGATCATGTAATCTGCAGGGAATTTGTGAACAGTGTATCTTGCATAAAGATACTTTCGCGACAGGAGGTGCAGCAGATGGGCAAGCAGGGCATCGACCTCCTGAGCTCGGCTCCTGCGAGGTTCGGCAACAATTGTGATGACTACGTTGGCAGGCAGGAACCGAGAAGCCTGAGCACCGTAATCGCGTCGGTCGGTTCTGTCGAGTTCTGAAGATATGGAGCCTGCGGCCCTGGGCTTTAAGTATGTTTCTGCAGCTCGTCCTAGTCTTGTGAACTGGAACCAGAGCACATAGATCAAGTGTAGCGCAAAGTTGTCAGCGTTCTGATATTCGTGTCATGCATGTGATATAGACCATTTTAGTAGTAACTACAACATATTTGGTATGCACGCCGACACTTTGTTCCACGGAATACCAATGCTGTTAATGTAGGGCCTCTAATGTTAGACTCTTTACCTGTGTTGCCTAATGTTTGTTTTGGTCATATTCTATGTACTGATGGTGTTCTGGTTCCACAATGTAACTATTGACGATGTTGGCTGAGGATAAACCTTTATGCAGTGGTAAGACTCTCCACATTTTAGTAGGAGCTTATTGCATGAAATTATGTTAGTGACTAGTGAGCCAATCCTTCAACGTTCAACTTGCAAAATTTATTGCATTACCTATGTATATAAGCAACTTATGGTTCGAATGTCGTTACTTCTTCCAAGTTAGTATTTCTATTACTATCATGACAGATATACGCATTTGGCAGTGTTCTCAGTAATACTGTAAGAAGTATCATGACAAGTAGCATGAAGCAGGGCTGTTCTCAGTAAAAAAAAGGAGATTGGTATGGTCCTGGAAAGCTCATGTAGATAGATCCAAGAGGGGACTGGGGGAGGTCACCTGATCCTTTAACAATTGTATAATTCTGGAAGGGGCTGATGGAAGTGAAAGCAGTATTGTTCCATGGAACAAAATTCATCATTGGAGATCAAATGATTCACATTTCTGGAAGGGGCTAATGAAAATGAAAGCAGTCTTCTTGTATAGAACAAAATTCATCTTGTCAGGAGGTTGATGGATGTCCATCTATCTGATGAGCCAGACTACTTTCATTGGTAGCTAACGATGAGCAGACAGTTTCCAATGAAATCCATGTATATTGATTTAATTAACTCTGGTCTAATACCAAGATCGACACATATTTGGAATACTAAAGTACCCTTAAGAATTAAAGTCTTTATGTGGTTTTGTTCATAAGGAGGTGATTCTGACTAAGGACAACTGGACAAAGCGTGGTTGGGGGGCCAGTAAACGATGTTGTTTTCGTGATCATGAAGAAACGATAAAACACCTCTTTCTCGAGTGTCCGCTGGCTACATTATTATGACACCCTGTTCATATAGCTTTTAACATCACCCTTTCAAACAGTATTCAGACGTTATTTGGGACGTGGATAAATGGGGTTGATTCAACTATTGCAACACATATTTGGATAGGAATATGCGGGCTACTTTGGGCTATATGGAACTGCAAGAATGATATGGTTTTTAACAGATAAACACGGTTCAATTTTTTGCAGGTAATCTACAGGGCCAGTACTTGGATCCGTACGTGGTCGCTACTCACTCCTGCGGAGGCCAGAGAGCTTTTGGTTACTGGGCCTATCCGATGAAAGATGGTAGCTCAGGATTTCCGCAACCGATTTGGATGACGGTCCAACAATAGATTAGATGTTTAGTCATCTTAACCTATTGTTGCTGATTATGGCGCTTTATCTTTTTTTAATCTTCATTTAGTTTCATTTCAGTTCGGACTAAGCTTGTACCTGTATTTGAAGATTGTTTATTTTCTTGTTTAATAATATGACCGTATGCATCGTGCTGATGCAGAGGCCGAGGGTCTTTCCTACTTTTCCAAAAAAAAAAAAGTAAAACGAAGCAGTGCTGTTGTCAGTAAAAATGGAGATTGATATGGTCCTGGAAAGCTCATGTAGATAGATCCAAGAGGGGGAGGTTACCTGATCCTTTAACAATTGTATAATTTGGCACCTGCAAAGGCATGCCATGTGCCTTTTGGGTCCCTATCTGATTGACCATTTTGAGTGCCAACCATTTAATTGATGGCTGAAATAAAGACGATTTCCTTCTCCTGAGGCCAGTGGTCTATCTGGAGGGTGAATATGACGGCCGGCCTCTCGGCCCAATCACATATCAGTTTCTTCAGGCCCTCACGCCTGTTGTGATCTCAGTGCTCGCCGCAACGCTTGGACGTCGCGTCGCAGTGTCTTCTGGCCCTGCCAACGTGTTACATTTGGCTTGGTTTGGTTTCGGGTTTGTTTGGTTGCGGATTGCGACAAATTTAAAGTTGGATCGCAAAGGCGCGCACGCACGCACGCACACCGCCGCTTTTCGAAGATACGCGCATTTTCTTTGGCCCCGTTGCGATCTCTCTCTGCTCTGGTGATTCCCATCTCTTTCAGATCTTCGGTTGGGGCCCGGGCTTGGCTCCCGGATCATCTTTGCCATCTTGACTTGCCTTCATCGCGGTGGGAAACTGAAACCTGGCGCCGAGGCCGCAAGGTGGAGCACTGCCCCCCCGCGTTTCCCCCGTGCACCTTTTCCAGATGTTTGCCGGCGGTGGCAATGTGTGGAGACCGTCAGTTTCCCCGCTTCTTCCTGGTGGCCACTAGGCTGATGGTTATCATCACCTCTTGTGATCCTTCCTGCGGCTGTACTGGTTTAAGGAAGCAGCTTGAACAGTGCTTTATGTCTGTCCATGCTGCTGCCTTGGACCATCTACTTGATGTTAATTCTGCGCCTTCTGTCATACATGCAGAATATGGCACCAACTGTGAACCCACTACATGCCTTTATCGGTGGATAAGTATGTAGTAGTACTATCCATGGACTTCACTTGCCCAAAAAGGAACATCAGTACCATCTACTGTGTGTGCAACCCAAAAGGGAGATTTATTGCAGGAGCAGCCTAGTTTTGGTTCAAACTGTGACATCCTATTTGTCTGGAGCTGGCCCGATATCCCAGTCAGGGCAAGACAGTAAGTACATGCCAATGGGCAGCCGCGGTTATCATCGTTCATTCGTTCTCTTCGCTTCCCTTGTACTGACATGGCACGATGCCTTGCCCAATTCATGGCTGCAAATTGCCGTAAACTACAAACCATCGATTAGCTTCGTTCAGTTGTCAGGTATTCATTAGTCAGCTACCAATAAATTACAGCACATGTAATGGTATTCTAGAGTCGTGTTTTTCTTTTCGAGGAGTTTGAAACCCCATGCCTTCGCTTCAATAGATGCACACAATCATTTAAGAACACCAACAAAGTTGACAATGAAAATGTCATTACGCCCCATCATCTAGAAACGGGGTCACTGTTGATCTGTCCGCATGACGTACGAGGAGCATAGACCAGTGCAGCAGACCTAAAGCGTACATCACATGCATACGCTTTAGAAGCCACCACCACCATCGGACCGCTGATCCATCTTCAGAAAAGAGATCCTCGCTATCCTTTCAGGTCGATTGGCTGCCGACACCGCCACGACGCCATACAACGCCACCGTCCTGCACACGTCCATCAAGATGCATCTGTCCCTGAGACTTTGTTGCACCCTGTTGTCGAGACCCGCCGCCGTCGAAGCGCTAGATGCCACGTCGCTCCACCTCCTGACAACTCTAGTAAACATTTGCTCCAAAACAATGCCCTCATGAGGGAAGACGCACCAAAAGCGCCACCATCGTCCGATCTGGAAGACTCAAATCAAGGGTTTCCCCTTGGAACAGGCCGAGCGAGGAGATGATGACTACAGTAACGATGCCTTCAACAAGGTAACGACGCATAGACACCGCCATCGCCCGCCAAGACCAAAGTCGGAGCACGGTTTTCACCGACAGCCACATCTCCACAACTTGCGGCCGGCTGAATCGCCATCAAGTCACGCAGATCGTCTCCTCGCTAGATCCCAACTGCACCGACCATACTGACACGAATGGAACAACAGAACCAACCTTCCACAACGCTCTCGCGGCATCGTCGCCAGCAGCCACCACCACGCCGTCGTCGCGCGGCGTCACCGGCAGCGAGATGCCACTCTGAAGAGGTCTACATATGGGGCTAACCTGGATGCTTAGCACCTGGTCATCCTAATCTAATTGTGTATATTGTTGATGCATTGTTGACACCCACGCTCAGTCAAGATGAACTCACAAAGGGTAATAGGGACATCATAAGTAAATTAGGCCCGAGATATTAGGTATTACTACCTATATTCCAAAATAATTGAAGTTTTGGGTTTGTCTCAAATCTAACTTATGTAAGTTTGACCAAGTATAATTAACATCTATGTCGATGGCTCGGCGTCGATATCGAGGATTAGAGCTAACACCCTTTTGTTTGGCTAGAGGCTAAAACACTCACGAAGAACTCCAAACAAAGACACAAATTTTACCCAGCTTCATGCCACCACGAAGGTGTAATACCCTACTCCTACTTTGTTGTGGGTACATGTGTGTATGAGCTCTGTTACAGGATGATCAACCAGCTTCTCTCTTTCTCAGCTCTTCTTTAGCTATCCTATCCTCCAACATTCCAACCCTTTGCATGGCCTTCCCACCCCCTTTATATAGGGCTTGGGACACTACAGTGGCCACACACATGCACGAGATTCATTAGATCCGGGTAGTGTAGCACGCAGACCCCACGTGGACCCAACCTATCGACATGGGGGCAATGGAGGGTAGGTAAGGGCCGCTCCTAGGAGAAGCATGTCTCCCTACCTTCAACCGCCCGCAAGGCCCATTTCACAGGGACAAGGATTTGATGTAGCCAGGTCATACCTTGATAGGTGACAAACCTTACCTACTCTAACGACGTGACCCGATTTCTTCATCATCCCCCCTACGGGGCATAGGCCACTATTGGCTCATGGGCCTTGCATTAAATGTGCACATCTTCCTTGTTAGTTGGCACCCCCCCCGAGTGTGTCACGCCCAAAATGCGGTAATATCTTGGTGATGGCTCGAGAGCCTCGATAAGGATAGAAGCGCATTTCGGGTTGCTTCGCAAGAATGGAAATCGTCAC
>CBMN010755988.1:71-17544 GCA_000582825.1 Hordeum pubiflorum
TTGACGAACCCCAGGGTGCGTTTACATGTTGGTCTGCCACGTCATTAAAATGCCGATTCGGACGGCGTTTTTTAAATAACGCCGAGTGGTCCGGCGGTATAGGTATATTTTTGCAAGTTTTTGAATCGCCAATTTATTTCTGCAAAAAACGAATTAAATAAATATAAAAATAAAAAAAATTCGAGAAAATGCAGCAGCAATGCATTCGGCCCGGCCCTCTCTCTCCCGTCCGTGGGCACCAACCGCATGTGCAGGTGCATTGGATCTCCAGTTGGCGCTCCGGGAGAGCCATGTGGTTCATGCGGATCAACTATCTGTCTCGCCTTGCCGTCCCCGGTTGTCGCGTCGGCTGTGAGTTCAACGTCCACTAGCTATGCCGTGCCCACGCAAGTGCCTTACTCTGCCCCAGTTCCTAATTCTTTACAGCTTTCCTTTATACCGTGACCGTCCAGCGGACCCCTTTGTATGTTCGTAAAGCGGCGGACCGGTTAGAATCGGGAACAACAATAAAAGTTAACTGTTTTTTTCTTCCTGAATTATATTCATATATATGAAATTTGTAGCTTCCGAATAGAGATATATATAGACGACAATTAGCCGTGGCCGATCCTCACGAGTGTTTGTGTGTATCTTGATACCGGTGAAGTCATGATGCGGTTCGATCGTGCATGGTGACATGCGAAAGCGCCGACGGCAAGGGCAAGGTGCCGAAGCCTGCCTGCCAAGGGGGTCTTCCTCGAGGCCGGCCGACTCATGATCTTCGGCGGCCCGACCGCCTGTGCGTAAAAGAGGCAGCAGAAAATATACCATTCGATGTTTACTCAACCTTGCCTGAGACCACGACCTACCTACGTGGTCATTCACAACCACAAGACATCCAGACATATCGCGAAATTAATAGGCTCTCAACCTCATGAGAGAACAGCGATCAAGTCGTAGGTCCTCCCGGTAAGTTCGGACACCAGCGGCCCCGGAGAATAGAGAGTACTGCATGATGTACTTTGATGGATGCGTCCACACTGTTTAACAAATAAAATATTCATGTTGTGCTTTATTTAACAAGTGGTTTTATGTGCCCAACAAATAGACGGGTGAGAATGAAGGGGCGATCGTCACAATAATGATATTTTTTACTATTTTGAAATTTCCACCAAAGCGAGAGTGCTCCTCTATTATGAGTTAGAGGGATTTATACGTCAACAATCATTTGACGTCAAAAGAAAACAAACGAAGAAATTCATGTACATTATTTTACTCTACGTACAGTATTGATAGCGCTAGCAACTGTCCTAGCCCCAACCTGCGCCATATATGATATCCCTCGGCCTCATCCGGCCATCACCGGCTTGGTTGGAGCAGCCACGAGTTGAAAAACTGATAGCAATTTAGCATGGAGAGGTGCACACCGGAGTGATTCGGCCTCTGATGAGCCGGTGGTTGCCGGGACGACGGAGAGATGGTTTCTGCTGTGGTGCCTCTTGTGGTGGGCGCTGTGGTGAACAATGTCGTGCCGGTGGTTATCAAGATTACAAGAAAAGGTTAGAAATACTGGCGAGACTTCGATAATTACATTGAAGATTTGAAGCAGGAGTTTCTTTGCATTTCTGGAGCCGGGGAGGACCGGCTCTCAGGAAATCACGAT
The DNA here is from genome assembly GCA_000582825.1 of Hordeum pubiflorum. Classification (NCBI taxonomy): domain Eukaryota; kingdom Viridiplantae; phylum Streptophyta; class Magnoliopsida; order Poales; family Poaceae; genus Hordeum; species Hordeum pubiflorum. The sequence continues at coordinate 1,714 of CBMN010755988.1, forward strand.
CTCAGTATTCAGATGAAGCCATCAATGGAAGAGATGTGCGATTTTGCATTCAAAATCGAGGACTTCCTCAGACCGGATCCTGCGTTACGTTCTCGGATTCGCCAGCGAAGTTCTATTAGAAGCCAACGGAAAAAAAAGTGAAGAGGAAGCTAAAGAACGCATATCAACGGAAAACCGGCCACGAACACGAAATCGTCAACGGCAGCCAACCCTCCGCCTCCTCGGTAGTGCCCCTACCAAACACATACTGCACATCGACCAAGATCGCACCCTGTGGGCATCGACAAGCCCAAGTAGGAGATTCGCGAGTGGGTGATGCCGGAGCAGTGGCGGAGTCAGAAACATCAATTTTTCTTTGTTAGGGGACTATGTGCTTAACTTTTAAATTTTGTTTGAATTAAAAAAAAATAGTGCTAAATTTTCAACATTAATGGGGCCTAGGTCCCCTCCCGCCTCTCCTTGTATCTACCCCTGAGCCTGAGCAGCTGAGTGTCATCTCCATTGTGGGGTTCAGTGGCTCGAGGAAGTCCATACTCGCAAAGGCAGTATAAGACTCCAATGATGTCCCGCGCCGAGCATGGGTTGCGGCGTCCGAGCACGGGGGCAACATCAAGGGGCTCGTCACGGAGTTACTTAAAAACTTTGGTCATCAGAGAAACCAAATCTCTAGCTCCGAAGACATAGAACAGCTCAGGGCTAAGATCTCAACCTACCTGAAGAATACAGATGAGAGGTGACGATTTATTTTCCATTTAGTGCTTTTCAAATTTCTAAGGGAGCTATAATATATTTGACAAAGAAGTAACCTTGCATCTATTATGGATTAAGCAAGAGCTTGAATATAATATTTACAATGACTAGATTCCATATATGTTGTCTCCTTTATCGTGTTTGCTTTTTGTTCTCCGTTTCATATATATCAACCATGCATGTATCTAAAGGAAAAAGCAAAAACAACAAGAAGAAAGCCTAAATCTGCACCGGTGTGAAATAGATTGAAATCTCATATGTATATCTTGACAGGACAAAAATGGTGCAGGTTAGGATATCATTTTTGGAGAAATCTATCTAATTTTTTATGTGTTTCTTTATGCTTTGAGATATGTGCATAGTGCTTTTCCTTTTTGTTGTTGACAATTTTCTGTACCAAATCTTTTCCAATCCTAGAGTATATATATGGGTCTTTGTGTTAGCTGTGTGCATTCATAAGCAGAGCTTGTAAGAAATTTCAACATGTTGTATCAACTACTCGGTGTACTGTTCTTCAAGGTAATAAAATCTTTCATTTATTTATAAAAAATTGAGACTTGTTACAGTGTTTGGAATTAATTGTAGCCATTCATTGGCTCCAATCTAATGGCTAAAACTTAGGAGGAACCAATTCAAAGGAACCGAAGTTGTGGACCGGAACTTAAATCTAGTGGACCGGAACTTAGATCTCATGGACCCGGAACCATCCTCCGGTTGTCTCACTAAACTTATGGACCGAAACCAAAAACATGCAGGGCCGGAACCGAGTTCCTCCCAAGCACCGTAAAAAATCTCAAAAAAATTAGTCAATCGGCATAAATATTTGCTTTAGCTTTTGTTCTCTTCCTTTGATTCATTCTCTTTAATATGTATGCGTCATATTATTGGGGTTTGATCTGGAGGTGGAAACCGTAGAGGAATCTGGTATGAAAAGGTCCATACTATGTTTGATTTGTTCTGATGTGTTTTAGAAGGTGTATTCAACTTTCTACTATGTTCTTGTCTTTTGTGTTCTCTTCTTTAATTGAAATGAAACTAGTCCAAGCACGGGTTAGAGTTTAGGAGATATAGATTAAATCCTTAATAATATTAGAGCTAATTAATTGTTTTAGTTCATCTTTCCTAATGTCATTGTGTGTATTTTATATGCAAATTTAGAAATTATTTTAATCTATATTTAATGATGACATATTGGGTATTTTATATGCAGATTTAGAAATTACTTTAATTCATATTTTAATGGTATGGTGAGTAATTTATATACAAACTTAGGAGTTATTTTAATTCGTAATTCATAATGGCATGGTGGATAGTTTTTATATAAATTTAGGGGTTATTTTATTTCATCTGTTGTAATGGCATGGTGGGTAATTTTTATATAAATTTAGGAGGTTATTTTATCTCATCTTTCATAATGGTACGGTGGGTAATTTTTTTAAAATATAATAGATCTAATGGCCTACTATTATTGGAGCTATATGATGGTCGGATGTTTCTGATTTTTGTGAGAATTTCTAAGATTTATCTTTTTTCTAGCGTGTCTGGTGAAGATTAATTGTAAGATATGTGTCATTCTAGTTCTTATCTGTAGCTAATCTCGTTAGTATTTAGGAGGCTTCTTGTGCATTGAATCCATCTTTACTTGTTTCTTAGAGTTCTTTTTGCAAGAAAAAGGAAGCCTTTTAATTACTCAGAAATAGCATTACATTTCTGTGTAACTATTTGCTAGATAGTTCTAATAAATTAATGCAACCTATATATGCTCTTCTTTGAAGTCCACCCCTTGTTGGTGTGAATGAACAAAATTGACCACCTGATTCCAGTGAATGATAACTGTAACGATAACTATATTCACTTCATTTGATGACATGTAGGAAGAACAGTGTCTCCGTACAGAATTTATTCCGTACCTTCATGTGAATGATAACTTTTTTTTTAGAAAAAGGAATGAATTCCGGCCTCTGCTAGTGCACACAGCCAGTTTTACAAGAAACTCAAGCTAAATTTAAATGCAAAAGGGAAGACATAAATAATCAAAAGCAAATTCTATTATTGCTTCTCCATCCATTCTTGGCAAAAATATCTAGTGCAACAGCCTCCAAAGCCGTACTAACATTTCAATTTATCAATCAATCCTCTAGGTACCTCATCGTACTCGATGACATCAAGGACCAAACGTGGTGGTTGGATATAGAACCTGCCTCCCTGAAAAGGCAACGGTTAGAATAATTGTGACAACCACAGTTCAGAGAGTAGCTATAGCCTGCAGCCGTGGGGACGGTTATGTGCACAATATGGCAGGTCTTGAGATGTAATAAAGAGAGAAAACACTACTTGACGTGTCCATGAGCTCATGGCCCATGCACAGCACTTCACTGGCCCCCAGTGGCCAGTGTAGCTAGCTAGATATGTCTCCACGTTTCGTCAAAAAAAAAAAAAGATATTTCTCCACGTGCTCCTGCTGCTGCACCGATGCAAACACCATTTCCTTGAGCCTTTGCTGCAAAGTTGGCCTTTCTTTCGTTCATGGCTGCAGAATTTACACAGTCACACTGTGCGATCTGATAACTACGGAGAGCCACCCAGACGGACGGACGCTGTGATCATGCGCCATCACATCACCAGAGGATTTTAATTTGTCCGCCATTTGCCTAAAAAAAAATGTCCGCCAAAGACAGACAAACGACAATATATAGCTAACCTCTCTGTCATTAAATATTTATTGTTCACAGATTTAATTATTTGTTTTATTAAAAAAATGCTATGCAAACATAGAAAAATACTACAAGTTGTGCTTAATAAACTACCTTTGGCTCTTGCAGGTCATCGAGCGATGACAACCTCAGCCACCAACAAAATAAGCCGCATAAAACCTAGGGAAACGGATTCTCAGGGCAGCGAATTAAAGCCGGATGCAGGAAAGAAAGCAGCGGAGGCCGGAGGCAGGCGCAACGCAAGCGGTGGACGAACACGGTCAATGTGTGGTGGTCTCCCGCCCCTCCCCTGTTTGCTGCTCTGCTCCCCGGTCGCTGCGCCCTCTGCCCAACTATGCTGTGCTTCATTGGCATGCACGTGTTCTCCTTCTCCATCCACATGGTCACATGGACGTACATGGCTCACATACATCTCGAGTCAAGCCGCCGGCCAGAGTTATACCAGGGCTACGTTCTGCGCATCGTATTCCAACTCCTCTGCATCAGGAGTCGCTGGCTGTTGATGAAGCTCTACACGTCACAAATGAAATGATCGAGAGTTACAAGTATACTACTACTAAGCAACGAAATACGTGCAGTAACAAAGTAACATATAAAATGCCGTAGGCAGACTGGCAGTTAGCATCTATTTTGCTATAGGAGGCAACGAGATCAGGTGCCGACGCGAGAGAGAGAGAACGGCAGGATATTAAAAAGGCATTACAATTCAACTTTATTCAGCACATTTCAAAGTCTAACTAGATGCATGAAAGTGAAACTTGGATTCGCAACGAAGCTGGAGAAGTGGAGATGGACACAAACGTACCATTGAAACCAAAAGGAAAAAAAAAGAAAAGAGACGATGGAAGGCCAGATGCAGAGATGGCGCAACACAAGTATGGGCCGGTTCACGGTCAGCAGATGGATTTCGAGCCTGAAATGGGCCTACTACACCATGCACCCACTGCTGTTCGCGCTTGGGCCACCCAGTCTGGGCAGAAGGCCGTAGATGAGGAAAAAGTCCGCCACGGGTCAACTTGTAACGAAGTTCAGGTTTCGTCCTCGAAGTCGAAAACCAGAAACGACGGGTCTTCCAACTTGTCATACCGGGCACGGGAGGTCCTCAGGGCAAACCAACCCCGGTTTTTGCGGACGTGGATGTTGGTTTTCGCTGACGTGGATGCGGGCCCACATGTCAGTCACTAAACCGTTATATACAATGACGTCGCCGCCCATCTCCCTCGCCTCCCGCCCTGCACTCCCTCCGCTGGACATCGGATGCAGAGGTCGCTGCTCGCCGCGCCAGCCCTCACGCGTGGAGCTCTCCGCTTGCCCCACGGCCCTCGCGGCGCCTGCGGCCGCCGCCAGACCTCGCACAGGGCCCTCAACCGGACCTTGCACGCGGAGCCTGCAGCTCGCCGTGCCGGCCCTCCTCGCCGGCGCCAGGCCCAGCTCGGCGCGGAGGCGCGCATTCTCGGCCTCGAGGCGCGCTACGGGGGTGGCCAACAGGAGCTGCATCAAGGCAGTCAAGCTGGCGATTCATGTGATCTGCCGGCTTTGCCTGTGGGGCTGGAACAGCATCAAGGCGGTCGAGGCCGGCGGCGTGGCGGCGCTCGTGGAGCTGCTCTTCAATGAAGGCTGCGGCAGTAGCAACGGCGGCGGCCGTCTGCCGTCTGCCGTCTGCGCACCCCCAGGCCCCAACTCCGCACGGTCGCACCCACACACTGTCACCCCAATGGCCGTCTGCAGACACGCACCGCGCACGGCGGCACCGTCAGTCCGGTACGGCGCCCCTACGCTGGTGAATCAGCCGTCAACGTCCGTATCCGTTCTCCAATTCGTCGGTGGTTGCTTGGAGAGCTGGGGAAGGGGGCAAGGGCAAGCTCACTGCGGCATGGTTGTCAGTGACTCTTTCTGATGAACATCAAGGCACAGCACCCGAACAGCAAGATCCACATCGTAGCTTTCAAGCCAAACTAATCAACGATAATGGCAGAAATAACTAGGCCTGAAAACTCTGGTATAATTAAAAGGACTGTATCACGCATGAGTTAGTGGCAATCTTGTTCATCGCCAGCCCACACTAATGCTGGCATTGAAAACATCTTTGTAAAGATACAATAACTAAGCAGATACAATAGTGCTTTACCTGCTAGACTGGTTATGAAAACATCTTTGTAAAGATTGACGTTTTTCCGCTGGCCATCAGATTTCTGACCAGCGGAAGCAGTGCATCTTCTGTTTGCATCACTCAGCTGCGACGTGAGCAGCACTAGGCAGTAAGTGAAGGAGTTGGCAAACCAAACGAACCAGATAAGAAGAGTCGACCTCAGCAATTTAGGCAAGAACAGCTTGCACACCGCGGCGATGCCACCAGATTTGGAGCTCATGGCGGCGTTGTCCACGGTGTCGTTGCTCTTTCTGACAGGGAGGCTCCCACCGCTCTGAGAATTAGCAGGGTTGCTCAGGTGGTCGGCTAGTTGCTCAGGCACCTGTCCAACGACATCGAGCGCGACGCGCAGCCCGCGCACGACGCCTGCTCCTCGTCGGCTCGTCCTCCTGGTCCTGCTCTGTCGGAGCCGGACCCGACCACCACTCCCACGCCGCCGCCTGCGCGCACGACGACGTCGAGTGCGGCAGCATCCATGCCGCCGCCGCGGGCGCCAGGGCGCAGCTGTCGGCTCGGAGGACGCGCGCCGCCGGCCGGGCGACATGGATGAGGGCCATCGTGCTCTGCCTCCTCTGCTTCGTCGCGGTCATCGGCTTCCTGGGCTCGCACCGGAGCAGGTGAACCGGCAACGCCGGGCCAACGCGGGCGCCGGCGATGGCACCGACGACGGCAGCAGGCTCGTCCATATGGTCGAGGTGGCCGACGCCGATGTCATCTTGGGCTGCTCCTGGGAGGGAGGGAAAGAGGTAGAAGAAGCCAACCCGCGGGCCCCACTATATCACCACTTTGAATGACATGTCGATCCATGCCACGTTGGATTGCCACGTATGCTAAAACCGGGGACGGATTGGTGCAGGGATGTAACCTACCCTGTATGACAAGTTGGAGGACCCGTCATTTCTGGTTTTCGACTTCGAGAACGAAACCTGGACTTCGTTATAAGTTGAAAGACCCGTGGCGGACATTTTCCCGTAGATGACCAACGGGCGGTCAGTGAAAGTGCAGCAGCAATGAATTCGGCCCGGCCCGGCCCGTCAGCCGGGCACCTGCCGCGCGCGCATGGGTAGAGACTAGAGAGGCACCGCCGTCGCGGATCGCCGAATGGAGGCGGCGGAGTCTGTTGCCTTGGGTTTCCTGTTGCTGCTCTGGGAGAGCCACGGTTCATGTGGGCCCAGGTATCTGGCCTTGTCGCCCTCGGTTGCCCGGCTGTGCGAGTCCTTCCACGTGGCTGAATCAGGGTGTTGTTTTTTTTTCAAACTAGTCAACATGCACGCGTGGCATGTGCATATAAAGAAAAAATATTCAAAAAAGAAATCTATACTCCCTCCTCCATCTGTCGGTTTCATAATAAGTCCGTCTCATAATAAGTGTTATTTAAAATTAAAAATTGCTGTTTAAAATTCTAAATTTGTCCCACAACACCGGAGACAGACATAAATGGATGGTTCATGCCTTCAAAGGTAGGCAGCCTATGATGACACCAGCACCGCTAAATTCTCTAATGGGCAGCCTATGATGACACCAGCACCGCTAAATTCTCTAATGTACTTACAATAAGAGGCAAATTACATTTAATGGTAAAACTAGCATTGCGTACCATCGCTAGAACTCACAATTAACGGTAAAATAAGAATAATACAAGCCTAATTTTAATACAGAAAGAATGAGATAACTCAAAAATAAAAGAAAGTGATGAAAGAATGAGATAACTCAAAAAATAAAAGAAAATGGTGCTCAGGATATTATAAGTAAAAAGTCTAACGACTATTTTCACAAACAATTCATCAAGTATACATATGTAAGTCGGATTACAATCAGTGCATTTATGCTCATACAAGAGTGGAACAATATAACTCTCTTAAATTCAAATGCTTCATTCTAAACAAATAAAAATAATTAATTCAGCATCAGAGTAGCAACGGCTAGCCTCTTGTACTACGGTTAACACATTGCAAGACATTAACTTGTACATCAATATCTCAAGAATAGGGAAGCCTTAGGCATACCTGAAATGACATGGATTTGACAAGTAAAGCTAATAGCTTAAGTAATCCTATGTTTTAGTTGTGACAATCATTGAGAGCTACAATTTATATCAAATTATCAACTACTGACAACTTCTTCCTTGCTTGTTTTCAAGAAAAAAAAGAGCATAGTTGGGGGTGTATCTGCTTGAAATGTTTTCCCGATTCCAATTCCTCAATCGATACCTGTAGTAGATAGATAAGATAATTAACTCCAGGCAAGCAGCAGGAATAACAAAACAGCACCAGTCTTGCTGGAAGAATATCCACCACAGAACCATGACAATCTTGTAACATCCCGAAATTTAGGCCCGAAATTTTTTTCTTCTAATCTCCCCCTAATTCAAAATCGTTTTTCGAAAACCTTGTTTGTTTGCTGCGTGTGTTAATATGAGCTCAACAACCACAAAGTCTCCACAAAAGTCTATCCAAAATTCCCTCTCCAAATTCCAAATCCAAAATCCAAAAGAAAAAGAGAAAACCTCCCTTGGGCCACCCGCCACCCCAGTGGCCCATCTCCTCCTCCTTTCTCCAGTTCGGCCCAACCGCAGCCCACCTTCCCCTCTTTCATGCTGCCCTGCGGGCCTCGCCCGTCAGCTCCATCCCCCTCCCCTGTCTTCTTCCCCGCACGGCACACGCGCCGCGTGTGCGGTGGACGCCGCGCGCTGCGACGCTCCACCCTAGCCCGCCGCTGGCCCCGCCCCCCTTTTTTTTCCCGTCACGCCGCTACGGAGCCCCGTCACGCCGGCACGAATGCTGTTCCCAGCCCACCTGCTAGCTCCGCCCCTACCTTTGTCCGCCGGGTAATGCCCACGGCGGCGCGACGCAGTGAAGCTCGCTGGCCACCCTGCTCCCAACCAACGAATTGAAGGGCAACCGGCCAATCCCGACCCGTCATGTCACCGCGTCCTGTCCCCAGATGCACCGCGCCCGGTTCCGCCGTGCCGCGCCTCACCATCTCACGGCCACCAGACCCCACCGGCCAGCCGTCGCTCCCTGTGTCCTTCTCCCTTGGCCGGACCCGCACCGCGGAATGGGGCAGATTCATCAAGGCGATGGCGACAACCCACGTTCTTGGGGCAGCGGCTGCGAGTGGGCATAGGGCATCGGGCGATTGCCAACGAACCGAGAGGGAAGAAGGGGCTGACCCCGGGTTCAGGCTATCGGGGAGAGGGGGCACACTGGCCGGTGGGGATAAAGGGCAGTGAGAGGAGGGGGAGGTGCGGCCGGATGGGGTTGGACCAGGGAGGCGGCCTGGCGGCGCATGCAGGAGGGGAGGGGAAGGGAGGCCGAGTGGGCCGAGGACGGAAAAGGCCGGCCTATTCGAGATTTTCCCTTTTTTTCTCTTTAGATCTCTGTTTTGGATTTGTGGGAAGGTATGTTGGAACATTTGGAGTGTATTTAAAGACTTGGTTTTGGATAGAAATTTTTGGAGAACATTGGTGGATGGATTTGGGTGGAGCTTTTAAGGAGACGGAAGTGGATTTTGAAATGGTTTTGAAAATTCGCGATGATTTATTTAGATGATTTTTAACTAGCAGATTTTTGGGGCGTTACAAGAATCAATGCACATGCCACCATAGTGCCCATGGATTGAAAAATTGAAAATCGTCAACGTCTCAAGAGCTCAAAACTGAAACGTGAAGAATTCATCAAGTTTTTGGTCAACTCGAAAGGATAATAGCAGAATATTTTTTTATATTTCGAAGCCCCGTCAAGTTAGCATTCCAATGGATAAAGTGGAATCTCAATGTTCTACAAGGATTTATGGCCGAAACAACGTGACTTGAGCTGGAAATAGTTCTAATAGGAAAAAAAATAATATGAGTAAAAATGACATAATTCCTTCATTCGGGATGGGAATTCAGTACATGAGTATACATTGGAAAGGTAATTTCACGATATATCCAATGAATCTATTTATGGGAAGGTAATTTCAAGATATATCCAATGAATCTATTTATGGGTGCATGTTCTATTGAATGTCAATGAGAAAGTCCACGAAGAAGAGGGGGTCAGCTATAATTAATGGTGATGACTAGATAAGGAAGATGATGGAAATGATAAGAAAGAAAGGATGGGCAAAGCTTACATATAAGCCTCATGAGTCAGTTTAGAGGATAGTAATCAATTCAAGGTGCTCCATGAGTTGAACATTCAAGAAGGTGGCAGTGCCATGAGAGAAGCAACATGAACGAAATGAAGAGACATTATATAAGTTGAACTTACATAAAGACCTTCTGTATATGAAGAAGCCATAGATGGCAAGTATGAAGATTAATGGATGATTTGTAGAAAAAGCCTAGAAGACCATCTAATTTTCATCTTTCCATGTTGAGAGAGATTTGGCTGCACTTCATCACACTAACGGTAACATTTTCTTAATCCTCCTCGCAGCATTCATTATCTACCTACTATTATGCCTCACAGAGTATCATGTTGACCTCGTTGTTAATCTGTGGGAAACCGTCGTGCTTTCCGTCTGCTGGACGGTTGTTATCGTCATCCTTTTTGCATCTATCCTTGTCATCATCTTTTATCTTCTTGTCCAATTTGCTGAACCGCTCCAACAGGTTGACACATTCCTTCATGGCCTAGTGGCTTCTGGGACAAAAAGGACAGGTTCTTATCATGAGTTTGTTAAATCATTCCCGCTAATAGCGCCGACTGGCTTCCACGGCTTCTACGGTGTCACCAATCTTGCGCTTGCAGTAATTCCTCCATCATGGAGCCTGATTCGACTGGCTCGGCGATCATCCCACCAACCGGTCGACTGATCACATTGGCACATCTTTTTCTACCTCAACAGTGCTGGCATGTTAATTGGCCTTGTTAAACATTGCTTCTATTAAGGTAGTGGATTTTCTGCAAAGTTTTGGAAAGTTCTCAATCACAGACGTTGTGGATGAAGTGATACATGACAGTTGCATCATCAATGCCGGGGATGCGATTTCACATCTGATCTAGAATCTGGATGAAGTCATGCATACCCTCATTGCCTTTCTAAATTACTTCACATAGATCCAGCTAACTAGCTGGTCGGCAGAACGATGCTTGGAAGTTTCCAATAAGCATCTGACACAACTGGTCCTATGTATCAATGGAACCCACTGGTTGGTTTTGGATCCATATCATAGCAGATTCCCTAAGCTTTTTTGGTAAATATATTGCAATGACATCACGAGTGCTTTCGTCTGCCGTGACTACTAGGAAGAGGGAGCTGACAGCGGGCTTTAGTTGGCATTGGGTTGGCCCACCCGTCAGGGGAATAGGAGAATGGATGGCGTTGGGGGGTTGGACGACAATGAACAGAAGGAGGGTGTTTTCATCTGTCGATGCTAGTGAGAGCTAGGGCATGCCAGAGCCTCAGCAGATTCACTGTTTCGCCCACCAATTCCCAAGACCAAGGAAATCCGTTGTGAGAAGGCAGTAAGGGGAGTCCGTCCCAGGAGTTTCGAATGTGAAAAAGGGTGCAGGGAGGGGCCGGCCATGTGCACCATGGGCGCCGACCTCTAGTACTTGTGGAGAGCTTAGTATAGCCCACAAGAGGGTGGAAGGGGGTCGACTGGAGGTAGGAGAGGAGTGAAGAAGCCCACTATGGAATCAATCAAGCCGTGATGTCCTGAGCATGTGGAAAGTCATGAGAGACGGCCTTCGTGCACAGACGACGACTGGGAGAATTGGAGATGGAGAGCGGAGGGGTGGGGGAGGAGTGGTGTGGCTTGGCAAGCTTAGTGTGGTGGGGGTAGCAGAGCACACCTGTGTCACCATTTATAGGCTGGGGGTAGGCACTATACCAGCGACCCAACTACCCACCATGAATGTCGGCAGTGGCGACTTGTGGCGTTGGTGTAGCAGGAGGTGGCAGGGATGTTGCTCTACAGTGGGGGTAGGTGGTCAAAAGCGAGGCGCATGCGGCAAGGCCGAAGGGCGGCTTGTCGTCAAGCCGCGCGTCACAAAGTTGGCCGGCGAGATGCCCAGGCTTGCGTGCGCACATTGCGCATGTTCACCCGGGTAAGACGAAGCTAGGGAAGGGAAAGGTATACGTATGTTGCCCAGTGGAGCCACAATGCCGGAGAGAGAGAGGGGAAAGGGTTGGTGGTCCAAGTATGGAGGTGAAGAGAGGAATGGGGCTGTGTTGCAGTCTGAGGTAGAAGGGAGGCGAGCGAGATGAAGAGAAGAGCGGAGAGCGGTGACCTCTGCGGGCATGGGAGGAGATGGAGATCGCAGACATATGGGTAAGGTAGGCCGCACGATGGAGAGGGGGCAGACCAGGTCAGTAGAGGAAGGCGGTCCATGCTGGCCGTGGGGAGAGGAAGAAGGGAGTGGGCCGTGGGAGTCCAACCAAGCCAGGTAAAGAGGACGAGGGCTTCCCCTTCTTCCTTTTTGGATTTGTTTTGTTGGAATATTTTGGGGGAAATTGTGGGGAGGAATTTAAGTGGGAAATTTTGAGGGAGTATTTGAGGAATAGTGGGAGTTGGTGAGGAGGACCATCCGGTGATTTTATGAGAAATTTTATTGACCTCACTTTGGCCGACTTGATGAAACCAACTTTTGAAATTCATTTTGAATTAAGGAAATGTATACATAAAATTTCTAGGAGTGATTTTTAGGGTTTTAGAGTTGAGGATATGCATATGTGATGAACCATTTACAAGCAGAGGTGCCTTGTAAAAATCGACTATCGCTTGGTGCTCGAACTAAGGACTTGTAGCCTCAGCCATAAAACTTTCTTACCACTAAACCACACAATCTCATCTAACAATAAAGAGGGTGCTATTCTTTTATTGTAAATTCTCACAAAGCTTTGAGGCCATTCTCAATGGCAAGTTTCAATTTGTGGTTTCCAAAGTGCCACATAATTTCGAAATGAAATCAGGTCTCTTAGGCCATTCCCAGTGGGATTTTCATTAGATTTTCATTCTCATTAAATGTTGTGACACATCAGCAGGCTTGGTGACATGGCAATGCATTTATGAAGAAAGAGATAGAGAGAGTTTTATGGGAGGAGAGAGGGTTTCATCTAGATGAAACTCAGAATGCACCAATACCTAGATAAAATCTGATGTGGCACTGTTGGTAAGTGTGCAATGAAACTCTGCAATGGGAATGGCCTTAGTGCACACCTCATTTCATGATTTCATATGTCATAATATTTAATTGCGATGCATGTGATTAGGCATAGTTGGATGAAATGAAACTCTCACACTCTCAATTGAAGTTTCAATGAGTTTCATAGTCTTGGAAATAGTGTGCGCCTAGTTTCGTCCCTGTGAAACTTATTTTATCTCTCTCCTCATAAATAGACCGACATGTCATCATTTTGTGCCGATGTGGCGCATCATTTAATGAAAATGAAACCACCCGTGAGAATGACCTAATGGGAGGTTTCATGGGAGTTTCACAGCATTAAATATGGTACCACATAAGCAATTGTGATGACATGGTGTTGGCACCTGTTCTGGCCAAATATTACAAACGCTAAGTCCTTCGATGCAATGAGCACGCGCTTCGGGATCAATCAGCAGACGGCGGACAGTCCGGCGATCAACGCCGGATAGTCCGGTAACGCCGGATAGTCCGACGACACACGCCGGACAGTCCGGTGAACTCTTAGAGCTCGGGTAGACCTAGATCCAATCTCCCGGGAGGGACCCCATTGGGGAGAAGAGATCGTAGGGTTGCTCTAGGATCGGCAGGCCACCTAGAACGCCTCCCAGTCACCGTCGAGACACAGGGAGAACAGCAAGAGAGGTTGAAAAAGTTAGGGCAAAAAGATAAAAGGTAAAAACGATAAAAGTAGATAGATTGGTTTGATTGTGGTGCCTCAATAGGTCGTGACCCTTTATATTTATAGGGAGGGATGGTCTTACCCCTTTTTCAAGCCAAAACACGGCCTAAACCGACCTAAACTCAATTGGAAACTCCTTTTTGGATAAAACAAGGTTCTATCGGACTATCCGATGCATAATACCGGACTGTTCGGAATACTCGAGGAGAATTCCATGTTTCATCGGACTATCCGGCGCAGGTTACCGGATAGTTCGGTATTGCCCAGGCAGGCAAACTTTCAAAGGTCATAACTCTCTCATCTGGACTCCAAATTAGGTCATCCATATGTCCATTTTGATCGTCTCGGCGAGGGCTACAACTTGGCTTCATCTTGGTGCAGGTACAAGGCCTTCTTTGTGTCTTCAATGAAATAGGCTCATAACCCTTCAACACATCGCACAGCACCTGAATAACACAATTCTATACCAAATATGTAGAGAAACTGCCATCAACATTGAACTGCCCATTTTGGTGCTCAACACATGCCCCCCTCCCTTTTGGCGAAGGTTTTGAGTCAAAAGCAATCTTTGCTCCAAAAACATCTGAGGACGATGGTTAACAAAATACACCGGCCATATATCACACTAAGGGCGATAAAAGCTATTATCGGCCATAAAACTTGACTAGATCGATCAAGATGACGATGAAATAACATGTTTAGGTCTCCATACTTGCTTAGTAGCACGTGCTTCCTTCACAGGCACCATCACTTGTTTGCGTGCTCTCCATGACCTGCACATTCGGAACAGCAAATGCATCCTTGACTAGAGTATCATGAACCGGTCGTTGCAATGCTCCATAATAGGGATATGAAGTAGGATATTGAGAATATAGATGCAACCATACATTAGCATAAGGAGAAGGCGGGCAATAGTAAACATAAGGCCAAGACCAGGGTGAAGTCGGCCCAAAATGATAACATGCTGAAATAGAAGAATTACCCATTGAACGTGATTGCACATTACCCATACGTGAAGATCTTGAATTTGCACCGCTATCTGATTGAATATTCTTTTTGACAGCCCCTTCCTTCTGATATTTAGCCAAGAGTTCTGCAAAACCCGGCTTTGCTTTACCTTCAACCTTAGAGCCTCCTCCAGACACTCTGGAGCTACCGGATAGTCCGGTGACAGGCATCGGACAGTCCGCCGTTTGCCACCGGATAGTCTGGTCCTCGCAGATCCTTCTGCCTTGAGCTGGTCTTGCCCCCCGAGCCTTGATGCCTTCTGCATCCGCTGTGTGTTGATGGTTTCTGGGGTCTCTGACTTTTCAGTACCAATGACAACATTTTTCTCTTTGGTGGATTCGGCTTGGTGCGGCCGAATGAAAACTTTCGCACCCTGCAAGTCAATAGTATTCATCAGAAATGGTTCTCGATCAATTTGTATCCCTGGGAAAGATAATTTGAACCAAAACAAATTATGTGATTGAAAAATTATATTGTTTGGATAAATTTTAGTATGAAATCAAATGCGGTCAAATAGTGGCCAAAGTTTGGCCTGGCCAACTAAGCCCCTCATCCAAACAGGCCCTTTTGGTGGCCCATCCTCCGTCTGTGTAAAAGAGTATTGTACTATTCACTATACTATGTAGAATAATTCGGCAAAAGTTCGTCAAAAAAAATATATCCGGCAAATGCTCGTTTTCTGCACCTGCTTTTCACACACGGTTGTGGTTGGCGGCAAAACGGGCTTTTGCCAGATGCACATCTTACTATTACTAATTAGAGGCTTTAATCCTCACGAAACGCACCAGAAATTCTAGAAATTCTCACAAAAATCAGAAACATCCAACCAGTAATCGGTAGATTGGAATATTAAAAGCCATTAGATCTATTTTCTAAGTAATTACCCACATCTGCCATTATGAAAGGTTTTGAGTTCAACTCTCAACGAAAGCAAATTTCTTCTTTTTTTGGCAGATTTTTTCCATTTTTGATTTTTTTTTCTAAATAATTACCCACCTCTGTCATTATAAAAGATTTTGAGTTCAATTCTCAACGAAAGCAAAATTCTTCTTTTTTGGCAGATTTTTTCTATTTTCAATTTATTTTTTAAGTAATTACTCACATCTGTCACTATAAAAGATAAAAGGTTCTGAGTTCAACTCTCAACGAAAGTAATTTTTTTCTTTTCGTTTTTTGTAAAATTTTCCCATTTTGAAATTTACTCTCGGTATTTTATCAAACTTTCCTGTTTATAAATTTACATTACTAAATGATCCTGTAACTTTTTTCATAAGATGCTAGAAATCTTTCTATGAAACAGATATTTTGTGCCTAATCTTGCTATTACTGATTGAAGACTTCTTTCGGAGCTCCTTATTAATCCTCTCAAAATGCGCTAAATAAAAGATAAAATCA
>CBMN010755991.1:0-10122 GCA_000582825.1 Hordeum pubiflorum
GGGGGGGGGCAAATTAGCATGCCCACTTTAGTAGAGCGTGTTGCAGCTGCTTGCACCCATCAGCTATTAGCGTTATCACAATCGCCTAACCAAAGTGTGTTGGTCCTGTACCACCTTTATATTTTTTCCTATCACTCCAAAGTAGCCATACATGGCTTCTAATCACACTTAGTGGCGTGCTAATGTCTGTGGATCGGTACTCTTTTGGTTGCTTTCTGCATCCTTTGGTTACCCGCGCCCCTTTTTGTAATGCCAAATTACTTTTGCAATATCTTGGCCTGGATACTTTGCCTTACTCCCCTAGTTAGTGCCTTCTGATCCATGCATCCTTGAATGCTCACAGTTCACAAATCGTTGTGATATTAAACATGAAATAGTCCTATATTTGAGAGAAAATTTCACTATTCTGGTTTCTAGCTATTTCGCAAGTTGTGCTAATTACTATAGGAAGATGTTATGATATTGGGGAAGGTGGCCTCGAGAAGAACCAAGCACACATTTTTTTCAAAAAAGAGGGTCAACCCTGACCTCCCCTTGGATTGATGCACACTGCCATATATTATTGATCATGCAACGATGCCAAGAAAACCCAAGAACACATGTATCTACTTCAAATGATGTGGCGTTGTCCTAGCCAACATCTTCCTCGCCCTGTTTGTCAACCTCGTTGTCCACATCATGACCCGCCCCTACAAGTTCATCTTCTAGATGCATGATATGGCCATGCTCTTCCCCAATGATGACAGTGTTGCCATGGACCTAGCCATAGCGTCTCAGGTTACGGGAGATGTTAAGGGGCTAGGATGAAAGGTGTGATTCTTAGGAAGATTGGAGGCGTTGTTAGAGAGGAGTTGCATATAGGAGAGCGATGGCGAGGGTGCGCTTGGTTGTTGTGGTCCATTTGTGGCAGATTTGGGGACTGCCAATGTTTGAGAAGTGGGTGGGTTTACGGAGTTAGTCCTCAAATTATTTAGTTAAAGGATTTGAGTGAAGAGCTAACTGGAGCTTAACCTATTAAATAAACAATTAAGGAGTTACTAAAGGATTTTAAAGGAAGGATTAGAGATGCTCTAAGCTTTTTAGCCACACCCCACTTCACCTCAATCTTACCTTCAGTGGAAGGAATAAAGATGAGAAGGGATGCACGACAATGTATGATTCAGACCCAATTGGTGGTAATGCTTACCGCTTTGGCTATTTATAGAGGGCCCGGGAATAAAGGCCAAGCGACCCGCATCGTCGGTTACATTAGCTAAGGTGGTTTGAGCCTGGCTAGCTGCTATTTGAATTCCATTTCTTTATTTTTCTTATGCAGGAAAATAAATATAGCATATATAATTTATATTTTTATTCCAAAAAAATTGAATGTTCTTTTAAATTAAAACAGTATTATAGAGTGTAGGAGAATTATTTCCATCTCATATGCATGTTTTAGTAAACTCATTTTATTTTAATAAAGCTATTATGGCCGTAATATTAATTGCTAAGAAATATTTCTACGATTTTAATTGTTCACGTAATGTTTTTAGAGACCCAAATATGTATATGAGACATATCCAAATTATCAGAAATGATCGTGCATATGAGATAATTATATTAACATCAAAGTAAAAAAATTGGGATGTTACATGTGTGTCGTCCAAGATTAGGCCATCGACTAATGGCAGTGTGATTTGCTTTAATTTTCTGCAATAATGTAGTGTCCTTTTCAGACTATTGTGAGTGCTAAAGCACAGTGGAGGACTGATGTTTAACTTCAGATGAACGAAAAGCACATCGAGATGTTATGTTTCACGCGATGTGATCCACCTTTTAACAAAGGTGTCGTCTATCGTTTTACGTACGTACACCTGGATGGTACCGAGCCCTTTAATTTTGAACATATTGACAAAGATCTCATCTCTACGGATGTACCAAATTTGTGCACCTTTGTTCCATTCATTTTTTGCAACGAGCTTTTTTGCTTCATTGGAGTGCCTTCAGTGGGACTTTGAGCTCTCATGCTGCACAGAATAGTACTATCAAGAAGAGCAACAGACAAGAACCTGAGGAGGAGACGCACCAATCTGAACTTTCTTGGAAGATGATTTGTGCAAGCATTATGAAACTCTAGGCAGGATTGCGATCAGAATTTTAATGTTCATTTTGCTGTAGTGAGGGTACCGAGTTAGTTGTCTGACTCGTCCACTATGTAGTAGATGTACCTTTTCTAAGCTTTTGAGTTTTGAATCCTTGTACTGGGAACTCAATGGATACCTCGCTTAGGCACCCAATCGAGATGGTTGGAAGTAATCGAGATTAGGCACCCAATCCAGAAAAGCTTTAAAGAATCAGAGTGGCTGACAGGTGCTTCGCTTAGGCTCCTCCGAAACAAAAACCAGTCGCTTAGGTACAACAACACTGGAAAAAGGGTTGTACCAGAACTCAGCTTGGTGGTTAGCTTTTGAATACTAAACTGAAAAGAAAACTTACAAACACAGATGTGCAACCATACATGCATTGTAATGCGCGGGGGCGTTTTCCAACGTGTCTTACATGGAACTACACTAAAAAGGTTATATCTAGAACCGCTAATCCGTCTGCAAATCCTTTTCCTTTGGTGGTTTCTTTACGACGAGATCTTTAAAACTACATCACTTACGAATATATTTTGACAACTTTTTTCCGTCAGTAGTTATCAGATTGATGTCACTTCTTACATACAAGATTATATTCACTTGAGTTATGAAAGTATAATAAACATAATTATCAGCTTCCAAAATGTCATCTCCAAGGTAATTAGGGAGAGAGAAAAATTCTGGTAACTAGGAATGAAATGATTAGGTATCGCGATGTGATTAATATGGCAGCCATGTACCATAAATCTGGTAACTAGTAGCAACATAAAAAAATTAAACATGCTAACTTGAGAACTTGTATAGACGCCCTCTTAGAAATAAATTCGTCGTGCAGAAGGCTTGCAATAAGCGTGTCATTGGACGCTCACCACTGCAATGACCCCCGACCGCGGCGCCACCGACGCTATAACCGGTTGACTCCGGACGTTGGTGCTCTTCCTATCGCCGCCCCTCCACCGGAACCTGATTAGTTCGATGGTGGTCCCTTGATGTTGTTTTCCTTCCTTCTCTAGGTTTGTTTAGTTGGTGCCCTCAGCAGAACCTTATTGGCTCTACTGTGTGTGTGCTCGCGCGCGCGTGCGTGTGGGTGTGTGTTTGTATCCTCTATGTGAACTTTGTCTTGCTTGCTGCGGTTTGCCTTATTTTTAAAGCACTGCGAAATCCTTTTTCGGGAAAACAATTCACTAGAAGGATTATTAGTTTGAAAGATAAATCATTTTAAAATGGTTTTTGTTAGGTGGGGGGAGGGGAACCAAAAACCTTTTTTCATTTTCTAACCGAATCATGGATCTATATAATCAAGTTCTGCAAAAGCCAGAAACCAAGTTTTTAGAAAAAAATGACTAATAGACTTTTTTTATAAAAATTAGTTTATGTACAGCAGGTCAAATTCATCGAAGAAAAGGACACCTTGCGTAGAATCACGATGTGCACTAATTGAGCCTAAGAAGGCGAGGAAGCACCTTGTCGGGCGGTAGCAGACAGTCGCGGGAGTAAAGGTGTATGTAGTACCAGCTGACAAAAGTGATTGGTGTGGCAAGGTCCAGGTGCACCAAAACTCGTGTATGGCGTGGTCCTATTGGCCTTCTCCAATGAGACCTCCGAGCAACAAGGTAGCGATAGTGAAATCATGGGATGATGTCCCAAGGTGAAGCGAACTCCGAGCAACAAGGTAGCGATAGTGAAATCGGGGGATGATGACCCAAGGTGATGCTGAGGTCTGACAAGCTAGTGATTGTCGCAACCCTGGAGCGATCATGTGGTTTTTTGAGAGGATGTCGGCGACGACAACCAGGTGCGGGGTGAAAGCCCTCTAGTGAGGCTAGCATGGGTAGTCGGGACCGCGACATCGTTGGCATAGGAAGGTGTGCTACGAGGTTTGTCCATGGGGACAAGAGAGGCCTTGCCCTCATGAAGAGATGGTTCTACGACTATTGGAACCATGTGTCCTCCTGAGTAGATGAGCTGATGATACACACACTGAACCTTGTGCACCGAGCTTTTCTAGTGTTTTCGGTGACAGTGACCATGAGAGATGGACGAGAGGAGGGAGAGAGAAACTCGATGTGAACTAAATAATCTATTTTCTTATTTATTTTTCACAAACAAGGATTTGTATAGAATTGCCTTAACAAAAAAAATAGCGAAAAGTGATTTTCCTAAAAATAATTCACAAACTCGTTTTCTAAAATCTCACATTTAATTTTATTATCCAAATAACCACTAAAGCCAAGGAAAAGGTAACCTTTTCACAAATCATGGTTCCTTCTCAAGAGCATAAATTAATGCTGAGAACATCACCTACATAAGAGGGTCCTAAGTTAGCAACCGAGGAGCAAGTATGCCCATATCGAACAGCTGTCGTCAGAAACCTCTTCCCTACATTTTAAAATTATTGTTCTAACTCAACTGATTTAAGTTTCCTGGCAACAAAAAACACCTCTACCACAAAACTAAATAGACTTAAGAAAAAAAAAGAACTTTGATCACTGCATGAGCACAAGCGCACACCTCATACAGTGGACGAGTCACTAATAGTTCTTTAGTATGTTCGGCCCAATAATTACTAGCAAAACATAGATAGTATTAGTATGGACCCCTAAAAAGACACTATTATGATGGTTAAATAGAGATTTGTCGGGCTACACAAACGCGCACATCCTATTCGGCCAATCCAATTTGGCACGTAGGTCGCTGGTTAGAGACTTAGCGCAATCCCCTTGCTTCTCGATAAGTACACTTTGGGCCAGCCCAACTAGCTCATTTCCTTTTTTTTCTCATTACCTCCTATTCTTTTACTGTTTCCATCTTTTCCTGTTCTTTTTTTCTTTTCTTTTTATTATTTGTTTACATTTTCCTTTTATTTTTAGTTTTAGATTATGGAACTCTTTCTTCATTTCCTTTTTCATTTTAAAACATATTTTCAAATACCTTAACATTTTTTTAATCATGATAATTTAAGGAAACCATGATCATTTTCTGATTTCACGAACCTTTTTATGAAATCATGAACATTTTTAAATTCCTCAAAAATTTCAAAATCATCACCATTATTGGAATTCGCAAACATTTCTTAAAATGTAGAACATTTTCTCAAAACCGCAAATCATTTTTGAATTCTTGAAAAAAGTTGAATCGAGGAAAAATTTAAATTTTGGTACTTTTTTAAATCATGCAAACAAATTTCTTTGATGAAAAAAATTTAATCACGAGCAGGGCAGGGGGCGGTGGCTGCTGGGCGCAGCGGTTGCGGGGCAGAGCGCGACAGCGCACGCTCCATGCACTGTCCCGGGCGGGCGTGACAGGCTGCGAGGCGAGGCAGGCGCGCTGGAGTGCATGCGGCGAGCGAGGGAGCGCGGCATGCACGGGCAGGCGCGGCGAGCGAGGGAGCGCGACATGCACGGGCAGGCGCGGCAGGCGTGCTGGATTGCGCCCGGCGGGCTGAGCAAAGTCGGTCACGAGGATGCCGGGGATAATACAATACCCCATTTGAGCAAAAAAGATAAGCATATTTCAGCAACAAACAATAGCATTTTGACGGGGATGGCGGGTTTCGGGTTCGCGTATTGCTGAAATGGGTTTGAACCCGCGAAATGTGTCGGGTTTTATACTTTACCCAACAGTAATCCCGCAGGGTTAAAAAGACGCCCATCCCTGTCCCGTAATAGGGTAAAGACCCGCGGGGACGCGGGTTTCGGGGCCCCATTGCCATCTTGAGTCACGGGCGCACGGCGGGCTAAGCAAGCTTGGGCACGGGCACGGGCGCAGAACAGGGCGGCGCGGCGTGCGGCGCAGGGCCGGCGCGCGGGCTGGCCCGGGCGAGAAACGGGCGCGGTGGGAGTGGGCCATGGACGAACACTTTTTGGGATGGTCTGCAGCGTTGGGCGCCTCGAAAAAAAGCCAGACACGGACATCGGTTTTCTAGACGGAAACGGACGAAATCCGGACAAAACATACGTCCTTTTGCGGTCTAGCGTTGGAGTTGGCCTAAACACCATACTTCAATCATCCTATATTCACATGACCGGATTGCTATCAGACAATCATCAGTATTAAAAATCAAATGGTCACCTGTAAAATTGGTTGGCATAAATTGTCTTAAATATATGAGATCAGAACCCTGTGAAACAATGTATTCGAATGAGCTTTGAGCCCTCTGGTTTCAAATCATGATGGCGGGACAAGATTGATGATTCATCGTGTCCGTCCGACATCTGGGGCATGCAATGAACAGACACAATGTACCTTAGTAATAGGCGAGATATATAATCTCAATTGCAAAATAATAGAAACAGTAATGCGAATCCAAATAGGCATGATGGGATCCAAATTACAAATAACATGAATTAAAACTAAATTGTCTGGATGGAGCTACTGCTCCAAAATAAAAATAAAAATATTTCCACAAATTTAGGTCTTTCACGACATGGAATTGGAACCAATCATTACGGATGATCCGTCAGTTGTTATTTGTCTGCCATTTTTTATTACTAGCGCTTACGCTTGTAAGACGACTCCCCTCCACATGTTGATGCATAGTGACCGCCAAGGAAGCATTTCTTGCAGGTCACCTCCTTCGGAGGCTTCTTTGGGCCATCATATGTTGGACACTTAGGAGTATAGTGCCCTTCCAACCCACAGTTTTTGCACCTCCTCTTTGCAGATTGGGGATGGTTGTTTCTCTTGCCAGTCATGCTCCCACTTCCTCTCTGACTTCCCATGCTGACCTGTGTTTCTTCCACCTCAACATCTTTATCTTGATCATCAATTTCATCACGTTCTCCTTCTTGGTTGAAATTCTCCTTCGCTGAATTGCTTAAGGTAACTGGACCCACCAGCTGGCAAGGGCAAGACCTTGTGAAATGGTCCTTTGATCCACATATTGCACACTTGTTTGTTCTGCTTGCACTATCACCTGGTGCCTTGAAGCGCTTTGTTTTTGGTCTTCCTTTGCTGGCCTTCTTCTCAGGAGGGAAATAATTCTGCAGTTTCATGGAATTCATCTCCTGTTTGTGGTTGTGCATCAGCAAGACCTTGCTTTGAATTGTGCGAAGATCTCTGGGTAACTACCGCTGGGTTTCCAGACTCAGGTTCTTTATGGTTGATGGTTGGTTGATCTGATGTATTATTCACGGTGGCTGCACCGCAGGTGTCATGAACTGTTTCTTGAACTGCTTCAATTGACTCCAGTTCCTTTCTCAATGCATCAAGGGAGGCCATCCTGGAAATGATCAACACCCCTGTTAGCCAACTGAACGATCTCCAATGCTTTAACACTTGCATGCTCGCATCCTTCTGATAAGTTTTCAAGTGTTCTGGAACATTGTCCCTGGCATCTTTTTTCCATCTCTTCATCACGTTATGGGGGGGAGACCTGGAGATGGCAAGTAAGGATGTATGTGCAACAATCTGCAATGATGGACCCGTGATGGGCTTGAGCATCTGAAGATTGCGTGAAATCGGGGTACTAGGCTGGGGTAGCGGCGGTGCGATACGACAGCTAAAACACTAGCTTTTGACATTGTTTGCCGCCTACTGAATGGGTGCAGAATTCTGCATGTCTAACGCGAACCTATTTGAAAAAAAATCCAGGATGCAGAGGCCATAAAGTTAACGTGGAAAGCACATAATACAATCGAAGGCACAACAAACAAAATGAGATCATGTACTTATGATACACTGGATTTAAAATCCCGTATAATCCAGTATAATGTTCATGCATACACGCACGCTAAGATATGAAATGCCTGATCTAAAACCTTAGTTGACATCTCAAACGTTGAAAATGGAAGACCATGCAATAATAACACAATGATTGATATCAGTCGATCACCCAGGCTTCTTATTACTCGCTGTCGTGTGATTGCGCTGTATATATGTGAAGCAAAATGACTTTTGTCTAACTATTTAATTGTGATTGAGTAAAACTCTGTTCAGGCAGCGTGAGTGTGGGTGAAGGATGCCACTTTGAAATTTAATGCTGAACGGCAAAACATGACATTGTCCAGATAGAAAGTCCCTTGCGCATGCCGATGAAGCGATGGCGAAGCCCCCGATCTACCGAGGTAACAGAGCAGGTCAGTGAAGTGACATCGGAGCTACCACGCAAGCCGATGTGTCGAAGCAAGTCGGCGTGGTGGACGTCGGCTTGAGGAAGCGATAGCGTAGCGATGCCGACGCAGGTCGGAATTTGTGACGTGGTTGATGCCGGCTTGATGAAGTGACCCTGCGGCTATGCCGGCATGCCGGCCCCGTGCAATCTGTGTTGCGGCGATGTTGTCTTGATGATTTAGCCTTCGCGATGCCAAACTCTTGGTCGGCTCGCCGAGGTGATGATGCGATTTGATTGACGTCGGCTTGACGAAGCAACAATCTGTCGAGTCCAGGCTGGCATTCGTGGACCAATGAAGTCGGACCGGCTTTACACCGTCAAAATAAATTCCGTCAAAAAGGACTTGGGTCGGATTCATTTTCGCACATAAAATAGATCCGCAAATTGATGGACTCCTCGGAAGTTTTCCGAAGTTTGAACGGTCGGATTGGGGTGCAATTGTAAGGGATTGTCGATATGGGAATTCAGCAATCGAGGAACGGTTGGATCTTCCAAAAGATGTCCGAGCTGGTCTTAGGACTCCTACCCCCCAAACTTGTCCAGATTCGACAGGGCTCCAGTATATCGGAGATTGCCGGAAATTCCTCCATCGAAATACGACGAAATTTTAGAGGGTTGTTGTAGACTTAATTCCTCACAGTTCCACGGAGGCAATTGTAAAAACAACGCTCAAGGAGGTGGGGATGGTGAACAGGAATCCGTTGTCTAGAAAAACTGCACGGTCGCCCGAGGGCAATGTTGATGTTGACCCCCGAGCCTCATGAATGATTCTTCCATTATCTCAATTCAGATCGGAGTCAATGTTGATTATGGCACCAGCCCAATCACGACGATCCACGACGAATGTAATTCTTCGTCTAGCCGAGGCGACTAGTCGAGCCGATGACGAAGATGCCGAAGTTGATAACGAAGCTCGGTTCGGATGTGTAGATCCTGTTGGAGCTAATCTGAATTTCCATTGCACCGCAGTAACTACTAGCAGGGACATGTATGGGCCACCATTGTCGGTGCTAAATCCGGCATATGTCAAGTTAGGGGGTCTAAGCTAGGTGCCTTGGAGCGATGGTAACATGCACACATGATTTACCCACGTTTGGGCTCTCTCGAAGAGATAATACCCTACATCATGCTTTTGATTGTATTGGTATGGAGGGTAGTATATAGTACAGGTATCTACCACGAGATTGTTGTGATGAATATGATCTATCGACTAGCCTGACCTCGACTTATATAATGAACCGAAGGCCTAGGATAACAAGAGTACTAGTCGGATACGTCGATGGAGAGGAGTCTTCGACTTGTGTGTCAAGTCTTGTGGAATTCCTTATATACGTCATGAGTTTCCCGAAGAAGCCTATTAGTGAACCACCATGGGGTCCTCGGCCCGACCCACGCAGTTGAGAGACGACGTGGTGAGTACCCCTAGTCCAGGACACCGTTAAGTAGTACCATGGAGACTCTTGATTTTCATGTAGTACTACTATGAAACCGCCTTTGCAGATCCAAGGGACCGTTTGGTTGCCTAAATTGTAACTGCACAAAGCAAGCGGTTTAGCTAGTGGAAGAAGATGAGACGGGAAAGTGCGGCCCTACCAAAGGGAGTATGATGCTGTTGCTTCACAAATTTCAGAGAAATGTGATAGCCAGAAGATGAGTAGTATCATGGAGGGACTCTTGATTTCCAAGTAGTAGTGCTATGAATCCGGCTTTACAAATTCGAGGGGCCGTTTGGTTGTCTACTCCCTCCGTTCCTAAATATAAGTTTTTATAGAGATTCTACTACGAACCACATACGAAGTAAAATGAATGAATCTATCCTTTAAAATATGTCAATATACATCCGTATGTAGTCTGTAGTGAAATCTATAAAACGACTTATATTTAGGAACGGAG
>CBMN010756008.1:0-13512 GCA_000582825.1 Hordeum pubiflorum
CCCCCTGACGGCTAGAGCAAACTCTTCCTCTACGCTTCATGGGCGAGCCCATGGATAAACGGAGTCAATGGAGCTCCCACATAGATTCCAATCGCCTCCTTGGGGACAGAGAGATTAAGGTTTCTCATCACACATGCACGATGGCATGATTTGATGTCATGTAGTTCAGATCTTAGGGGTACATGCACAACGACTTTTGGTCTATCATCAACATGGTCAAGCCGGCTCCGATAGAGGAATGACGCCAGCAGGGCGTCGATGGCTTGTCGTGACGAAGATAATGGTCAATCGATTGTCTTAAGAACTTTAAGAGTATATCTAGACCCTTTTTAAAAAGTAATAATGTCTCTTTTGGTTTGGAGGAATTTTGTAAGAATTTTACAGATAGGATTCTAATACAATTTTTTTCTTTAGGCCTCCTTTTTTTTAGGGTAGGCCTCTTTTGTTTTGGAGCCTATAGGATTGGTGCATATACTTCACATTTCAAAGGAATGTTAGACTCAACGACAAAAAATGTATCATGTGAAGCAAATATCAGATACCCCCTCTGTAAACTAATGTAAGATCTTTTAGATTAATGGAGTACATGTCATCGCATTTTTTACACTTTTGAGATTTTTTTGTTCGTGTGATATTCCTATTTTATGAGTCTGACTGGTGGGCCGTGCTCCGTTTTTACCGTGCTCGCCTCTTCCGTCGCCTCGATGCAACAATCAATTTAAAAAAAAAACTTCCGTCGCCTCACGAGCGGAGACAGGGCATAACGATTTGTTTTCTGCCGGGGCGCGGGCGCTACGGGAGGGAGGTCGCGTGCAGCGCCGACAAGTCTGATCGGGCACGTGGAGAGAAGCTCGTCTCCTGGCCTTCTGCCTTGCCGGCTTGCCGCATGCGCGCGCCACCACCGTGCCGAACTGCCGATACCTCACGCGCTCGTCACGCCTCCCCGCGACCGTGCCGGCAGGAGCACACACCAGCATCTCATCTCCATGAAGAAAGACAATATTCTCGCAGCAACAACAACAACAAAAAATGCGAGTGTAAGAAATGCTCGACCTTTTCCCGTTTAAAAGAGTATACAACAGATACGTCAGGCCATGTGTCGCCCAATCCGGTCGATCGGACAATTTCCTCCGGAGCCGACGTCGTTTTCGGGGAGCAGCACGCGCTCGCCCGGCCTCGTCTCGGCCATCGCTGCGCTGCCGACACTTCGCACTGGTAGCAAATACTCCTACACGACGCGCGCGACAGCGAGGCCCATTTTGGCCTGTCCGGAGCTAATAATGCACACAAGCATGTAGCCAGGTGGAGCCGTTTATTATGTGTTTATGCGTGATAATTACCCGGGTCACCATCCACGTCGTCGTTCTCCCGCTGTCGCACGACGTGACACGTACGATCGATCCACCGTGAGTTGTTTGCATCACGACCACGAACATGGCCTTGAATTTGACCGCAAGGCTGGACGGGATTACCACTTCCTTGCCTGCTAAGCCATGCAGCTGGCTAAGTTTGCTACGCGCACCCCTTTTCATGCCACATGGCAAGTTTCATTCTACATGGAGTATTATTCTTTGATTTCAGGCATATATCATATAAAAGGATAAAAGTCTGACATCAGATTTTTAAGGTTTTAGCACGAACGCTGCGCCGGCCGGCGTATTAAGCGCACGCATCTTGAAGTATAGATGGTTGCCACGTCATTTTTCTAAAGCATTCGATTTAGCCAGTTGCGAGCCAACGTCCCCTCCCCTTCACTAGGACCGATGAAATGCCCGAGCAAATAACCCCACTCGTCCTGAGCCACTCATTCTACCACATCTGCTACGAGCCGTCTCAGGCTCTTCCTCTCCCGGTGCGCACGCCCCCCATTCGCCACTCGTCGTGCTCACCATCGCAGCTTTCGTCACCTCCCCCCGTAGCAACATCAACTGCCGCCCTCCCCCTTCGACAAGGTGGCCGGGGAGGAGCAGCTCGGAGCCCTGCCGCCCCTCCCCCTTCTCCGAGGCGGCTGGGGAGGAGCAGGTTGGAGTCGTACCGCCCTCCCCATTCTACGAGGCGGACAATGAGGAGCAGCAGGTTGGATCCATGGTGGTCGCTCGACGTGCTCGCACTCGTGTCCGTCGTCGCCGCCGCCTGCTGCATCCTCAACCGCCGCCCGCCCCCTTTTGCGACTTTGTCGACCCCTGTGTCCACTCATGATGAGTCATCGATCCCCTCCTGCTCAAACCTTTCTTCATTTGAGCATCTAGTGTCCCTCGTCTACCTCGTTGACACGCTCACCGGGGCCGACATATACGAAATAGTGGAGAGCCATCGTTGTGCGTAGAGGTCCATTTCTTGTTGATGTTGTCGCGGATGAGGTGCATCGTTTTGATGCAGAGGCCGGGGGCATTCCTCCTTTTTGAAAAAAAGATGAGGTTCTCATATTTCAAAGCGGAGGCAATTTCTACAACATTTTTCCATGGGAAAACACACCATGCTCATAATTAGCTCCTGCTAAATCCATTGCCGTTAGCAAATTAATATCGTGCTTTTCCATGGCAATTTTGCATCCATTAAGCTGACATTTGTACCTTGTTTGCTTACTCTTTTGCAGAGCATATAGTGTGCAGGCATTTTTGTTCCTTCCTTTTGTTTTACTGTTCAACATATAGCCTATTTCTAATTCATCGCAAACTGCTAGGGAAAAGTTCTTTAGTTCATGGCCATTGCAAAAAATATTTTTCTACTGATAAGATGGTAAGTTTGAAAATTGTTCGCATGAAAGATTTTTAAGTTTGCCATGGTAAACATATTTGTTTGCCATGACAGAGAAACATAATCATTGTTTTTTTTGCCATCAGACATGATATGTTGTATGTATAGGTGGCATGTCATAATAATTGCCATGTCTAAAGCATAATACTTTTCAGAAGTAGCACAATTGTTCCATGGTAATATAGTGGTTCCTAGATAAGTACTTGAAATAACCCGACAACAACTAATTCAAAAAGTGAATGATTTTGTTTGTGAGTGCTCAACGCAAAAGGCATCATCCCATCTAGGTTTCCTTGTTTTTTTCAAGGTGTGTTCTGTTTTTTGAACTGCATCATGGCATTATTTTTGTATTCACCATGGCATGTTTGTTGTAGATTACGTGCAAATTCACTCTACCATGGTATTTTCATTTTGTAGATACTATGGCAATTATTGATCATGTGGTAAATTTATATTGTGTAGCTTGGCAAACCCCTAAATTAGCCATATTTTTGGAAAACAACATTCCTAACTTTTTTGCCATGCACACATGGCAACTTCCTAGATTTTCCATGGTATAATATATGAGAGCATGCTGGCACACATCTGGGATGACCAAGGCGACTTCCGCGTTGCAGCATGTGACTTCTTTGACGGAGTCACGAACGCCGAGACGACAGAACTGAAGGCATGTCGACGGGCAGTCAAGTTAGCTGCGGGTATCAACACCAGAAGCTATACCTTGAGACAGATAGCAAGGTGGTCGCAAGCATGCTTGCCGACTCGAACAAGAACCTGTCGGCAGCGGGGACAAGTGTTGAGGATATTAAGAAAATGATGCGTGCTTTCAGTGATGTCAAAGTGTCATGGTGCGTCAATCTGCAAATTACGCCACTCATAAGTTGGCTAAGGTAGGGGTAGGAGAAGAACTTAATTTGCAAGTTGTGGTTGATGATGCCACCAGACTTTGTTATAGATGTGGTCTCGGATGAGATCCCAGACTTTTAAATTTAAACCAAGCGGCGCGATTGATCCTCAGAAAACAATTATACGCAATTGTCATACTCTTTTTGCACTCAACATCATGACAACTTAGTGTCATGGTAATTCTTGCACACAAATTTCCATTATCTGTTATAGAGTATCATGTCAAGTAGTATATAATCACATGTCATGCTTAAAACAATCTGACATGGGAATATTTATGTTACTACAAAACATACCTACAATTTTAATGTGTAATTGCCATGCCCATCTTTCACCATATACAATTGATGGCAATTTTATTACGGTGCATATATTTCGAAAAGTATTTTTGCCATTGCAACTTTCATTACCATGCATATGGGTCCAGCATCATTTTTTTTGCAATGGCAAATTACAATTGCAATTTAATATGTTCTCCACTCTACATACGTTTATGTTTAATATGGCACCTTTTAAAGATGATTTCGCCTTGGCAAATTAGGATCAAAATGATTAACTATCTAGTTTAAAAAAATGATCAACTATCCTTTTACACCATGGCAAGTTATATTTTTTGACATGTTCCAAAATTTGCCATGATAGAGAACAAAGGCAAAAAATACAAAAAGGTTCTTTTCAATAATTTTTGCCATGACCCATGAAGCAGATTTGCCATTATACACAAAGAGAATTTTGGCATGTTCCATATAGTAAAATGTTCCATGATAGGAAACACAAGCAAAAATACGTAAAAAAAAATTCTTCAGTAAATTTGCTATGATTCATGGAATAAGTCTGCCATGATACAAAAAGAATTTGTCGTGTCCCATGCAGTACAATTTGCCATGGTACAGAGCATTGCAAAAATACAAAAGGATTAGTAAAGTAAATTTTCCATCACCCACAAAGTAATGTTTTCATGATATAAAAAAGAAATCGCCTTGTTCCATGTAGTACATTTTTCCATGATTAGAGAAGGAAAATAAATTGACATGGTACAAAAGAATGAAATTGCCATGTTCATGAAGTAATCTTGCCTCCCATGGTCTATGAGGTAAACTTGCCTCCAGAAAAAGGAAATTTACTATTGTCCAAAACGAAAGAAAATTTTCCATGGTCCATTTTTTCACGGTCCAAAAATAATTTGCCATGATAGAATTTTGGGGAGTTTGCAAATAGTCGCACAACAAAATAATAACAAATTTGCTATAAGTTTTCTTTGTGACGTTTGTCAATAATTGCTCGACAAATCTAACAAAACTTACGTTCAAACGTATATTTTATAAGTTTCTTGCATAAAACTCTTCTATGGCATTAGCTACAAACATTTTTGTCGCTATTCAAAGTCTGATCTAATACTAGTCTTTGAGGCTTTGGAGGAAATTGGGCCTTTTTGGCTCATTTAGGGCATGTTATGAGATGTTGTAGGGGGGAGGGGAGACAATTTGTTCGATAGGGAGTCCCTCCAGATCGAACGTTAGCGCAATATCCACTGCACTTGGTCAAAAAGAACATTGTCAACGATCAGATGATGGGTGAAAAAAAAATCTAGACATGGCGAAATTGCAACTACGATGCATATTTCTCAAAATTCTCGCCAAAGCCACAAAATGACTAGTCATCATTGGGCTGCAATGTCTTACACACCGATAGATAATACCAAGAAATTCAAGCACCGATGCACGTGTAAAGACATGTAGGTATGTGGATGCACAAACATCATTGAATCATTGCAATGATAGACTGTCACGTGCAGCGAAGATTGTCAATTGTCCCAGGCATATCAATGGGGATGCTGCCATGATCTAGATAAGCAACCCACACCACACCGCGCAAGTGCCCTTGCTTGTAAAGGTTTGAAAATAGAAGATTATGATGATGTTGTGACGACGATGACCATGAATTTACGTCAGCGGACATCGACAAGAGCCAACCCCGTCGTATAGAGAGACCAGCCGGACAGAAACTCCCAAGCTCCTCGGCAACACTTCCCCATTGCCGCCAGAGCGACCCCAAATTCTAACAAAATAAACTTCAGGCGCACTAGATGAAGATGAGAATCCCTTCCCCTCCATACTGGAGGCAAAGGAGAGGGGTTGTTGGATCTAGAGGGTGCTGGCGCATGGGTCGAGGAGGTGCGGTTTTGCAACATATCGTATCGATATAAACCACTTGCGATGAGAAGGACACACTTATCTACTATTGGTGTATCGTACATATTGTGGTTGCAAATGGGTTCTCCAAAATTCACATGCAAGCTTATCTTCAATCGCTATGTAATTATTATAATGCTAGTGCAATTGCTATTAAAAGATGCCATCTATACTTTTGGTGGTGTTGAATGTGATATAAACAAGCTTTTCGTTCTTGCCAAGTTGAGTGTTCACCCCATTTAGGATGCATTTTCTTTTCAAGAACACACAGGAGATCTGTGTGTCGATATATTAAGAGAGAAATCATCAATTTGGGATGCATGTATTCAAAAGGCGCATGTATAGAAAAACTAGAAAAAGTGAGATGCCATGTAACCTGAATTCCTATAGAAATCCCAAACACATGAGTACTCCATAATTGTCCTTTTGATGTATCAAGGAGAAGAAGAAGGAAACGGATGGTTATTTCCCACCGAAATTGTTATGGATTGCTTTGTTTCTACATGGATTTTATAATAATTTTGGTAAGCCATCCATTTGATCCAAATGGCATCGTGTGAATTTCCCTATATATAGGATTTCAATCCTCCAAAATTCCTACGCTATGCTTGTTGCAAAGTTGCAAACAGGCCCAAGTCTCTTCCACTATTTCTGTTAGCAGACGAGCATGGACCTTTTGTGTTTGGACGAACGCCAAGCAGCAACAATGGTATCAAAAAACGTTTTATATCACATCCAAAACGGGGTGAACACTCAACAACATAGTGTAAAAAAACCGTTTTATATTATGAGGCGGAGGGGTACGATTTCAAAAACAACAACATAGTAAGACGCTACTGACAATGCTTTTTTGTTAGCGTTTTGACGGGAAGGCGGGTCTGCCACCCATATGGCATCCGAGGTAGCAGTACCCGTCACCGTTACCGTCGCAGTCACCGTGGATTCACGGGAGACCACCGCCCACCGGTTCAGAAAACGGAAAACGGTTCATCACGAGACGCACGAGCGTTGCACGCATCGCCGTGTGCGGAGGGCCCTGGCCCGCACGTCAGCGGCGCATCATCACAGCCTCGGCCGGTTAATAATCGTCTTGAATTAGGGGTGGGGGCCCAGCCGGCTTACCACCGCTAATTAACCCCACCGCTCCGCTCCCCCCGCCCGGGATCGGGGCCGCGTGTGCCGCAACGTGCCGACTGCCGAGCGCCCGACGCACACGCACCAGACGGACGCTTCCTGCCATTCACTCCTCCCAAGCCCATTCGATCCCTCCGTCTCCCCGCTCCCCTCCCCTCTCCGCCGCGCAGACGAGCCCCCGACGCCTCCCATCCCATGGCCGCCCGCCCAGCGCCCTGAGCCCGCGCCGACAGACCCGGGGCCGACCGCCGCCGCGACCGCCGCACTCTGGTTCGTCTCTCTCTCTCTCTCTCTCTCTCTCTCTCGCGTCGTTCCTGTGCGTCCTGGCCACCGCTCCCGCGTTGTGGTTCTCTTCTCCGGGGCACGCGCGCGCGGGTCTGCGGGCGGCCCGGGTCGTGAGCCCGTCCGTGCCCCCTGGGGTCGTAGATTTCGAATTCGCGGGGCGGGGCGGTCGTGCCGCTGCCGCGGGTGGATCCGTGGGGGCTGTTCTGCGGTAGATGCTTGCTCCGATCTGCTTCGACAGGGCGCACCAACGCCGTCCTCCCGTGGCGTGGGCTATCCCGGTAGGCGCCCAGGTTCTGATTGATCCATCGGTCTGGTGGTGCATTCGTGCGATCTGCTGTCGGTATGCTCTGATGCATCGCGACGTTTCGTTTCTGTCATGATCAAATCGTGTTTACCAAGGACGTACATGGTTGTGAAATGGATGGATAAATGCAGCAACCTTGGTAGGCGTTTCCATCACGCCTTGGTTGTTTCTCCAACTGGATGTGGTTGAACTCTTCTTAGCAGCACGGATGTGTTCCTTGGGCACTACATACACCCTGTAATCTGCGTGCAGCTCTCCTTCAGATTGCTTTATTTGCTTTTTTTTTAATAACTCGATTCTACCTAACATATTTTTTCTGAAGAAATTATCATATTGGGTAAGGCTGAGATGACCTCTATTGTTTGATAATTGCCCCATCACTTAGTTTTATAGACACTTGCAATTTACAATCCATGATCTGATCCCAAAGAAGAAACCTGCCTTGAAGGCAAAGATTAAGTACCAACGTGACCCTTGAGCAAGGACAATCTCTAAAAGTGCCACCACCCTTTTACTCCACCATGCAACTTGCTAGAGCCACCCTATATTATTCTGAAATCTGTGGGATCAACTCGAAAGCAACAGCTATTCTCCTTGCGCCCCCAAGTACCTTTACCTTTGTATTTGTATTTGTATTTTCAGGACGATTGGCATCAGCTATGCTAAGCTTTGTTTTATATCATAAACCTGCCTGTCGTTTTCACTAATTGAAAGGGCCTTTCGCTTAATATTTTGTGATATGTGGTCTGAGGCATTTCTTCCATACTGTGGTGGAATCCGCACTGATTGGTTCCTCCAGTTTTAATTTGAGAAACTGCTTTATGTTAACTTTTGGAATCGGTATAGATATGCTTGTAAGTTAAAGAACTACTAGTATAAAATCGGGGATTGTTTCATGCCATCTGTATAAATTTGAATAGGATACAACAACAATAACAACAACAGTAGTAAAGCCTTTTGTCCCAAGCAAGTTAGGGCAGGCGATAAAGCCCTACAGAAATCCGTCTGAATAAATTTGAATAGGATATTTGCAGAAAATAAGCGTGTTAAAAGCTGGTATTAGCTTTCTCTGGTTGTTCCTTGGCAATTTATAAATATAGTTTTGGCTGGTTTATTTTCCTTAGAGTAATGCCTTCTCTATTTGATCTTTTTATTTGTTTGGTTTTGCAATTTCTGATAGAAAGCTGGCATACATTTTAAGGTCTTGAAAGCAATCAGAGATGGGCGTAGTCAGCACGGTGCTTGGTCTCTTTGGATTTGGATTTGGATTCTCTTCTGGTATTGTTATTGGGTACTACTTCTTCATCTACTTCCAGCCAACGAATGTCAAGGTGTGCAGTTTCTTTCACTGAACCTCATTTTCTTTGTATAATCATCATTTTATCTTGCTGTATATGAACGTAGTTGTGCTAGCAATAACTGCTTTGCTAAAAAATGTCTAATTATTTTGACTGATGTGTTCCTGGGACACAATAAGCTTATACCCTTTGTTCGGTTTATAACTGATATATGATGTTCCTGGTCAAACCCAGTACTACATGATGGTAACATTTGTTCCTGATTACCTTTCAGGATGTCGAAGTTCGCCCACTTGTGGAATATGACTCAAGTTCTTTGGACGGAATCCTTCCTGAAATTCCTATGTGGGTCAAGAATCCCGACTATGATAGAGTATGCTTCCCAAATTTTTAAGCTTGCAACTAATTGTCTAATAAACTCATGTATTTAAGTTGTAGCAGTTCACAGTTCTTTATATCCTTTCCTTGCTTTTTGTTGTTAGATTGATTGGCTCAACCGGTTTGTGGAATTGATGTGGCCCAATCTTAATAAGGTACTTGATGCTGTAGATTACTCTTGAGTGTAAGATATTTATCTCTGATTGGCATTAAAGCTTATGTGCTATATGGTGTGTCCTTTAGGCTATCTGCAGAATGGCGCAGGATATTGCAAAACCAATTATTGCTGAGAACTGTGAGAAGTACAAGATAGATTCTGTTGAGTTTGAAACACTTACTCTGGGTAGCTTACCACCCACCTTTCAAGGTCAGTAGTATTTCTTAGGCATAAGGCGCCAGACCCATTTTCTTTACTCGCACCAGGTCCTGCTTTAGGGCAAAAACAAGGTTTCTGCTTCGTAGATTTGTGTTCTTATTCCCCCTTAACTCAAATGGATAATGCAGCTATATTTTACATGGTTCCAGACTTCCTTCTGAAGTACAGTAGAATATCAGTATGATTTTTTTTGCACGAATTTGTGAACAGATGCACACTCTTTATATGGTGATTGTCGTGTTCAGTATCTGAAGTGCAGTTGTATTCATACGTTCATGTGCAATGAAGCTGCCATCCTTTGATAAAGCAGTTATTTGGGAACCTACTATAGCTTCCGATATGCAATATGTAGAGATTGCTACCACTCCAGTTAATCTGCTATATGTTGTGTATACCATAGTACATTGCAATTACACTTGAAAAAAGCCGTCACCCTTCAATTCTCTTCGTAGAATTAACGATATTGTGATTTCCTACTTGAGATTATGATGTCCTTTGAACACCATGTGCTGGTGTTACATTATATTGATCATATTTGATGCTAAATGTTTTACATTTGATGCCTTTCCCCAGGAATGAAAGTCTATATCACCGATGAGAAAGAGTTGATAATGGAACCATCTCTAAAGTGGGCTGGAAATCCCAATATTACCGTTGTTGCAAAGGCCTACGGGTTGAAAGCAACCGTCCAGGTATTAACTCCTGTCTTGTTATGAAAAGTATGTTTTGTGGTTTGTAGAAGTTAACTTAGTGATTTACTTCTTTTTATCTTGTTCTTTCAGATTGTGGATCTGCAGGTCTTTGCATCGCCTCGTATTACTCTGAAACCGTTGGTGCCTACATTTCCTTGCTTCGCTAATATTAGTGTCTCTCTCATGGAGAAGGTCTGGCAAGTAGTTGGTTGTATTCTTACTATCCTGCTGATCACTTGTTTTAGCTTTTTACTAGCTATAATTTGTTTTGCAGCCACATGTTGATTTTGGGCTCAAACTATTCGGAGCAGATTTAATGGCTATTCCTGTTCTTTACAAATTCGTTCAGGTATTCCCCACTCCTGTTCTGAATGTTCTCATGTTTAGGCTTCTTCATTCTTGTCATATATACTTGATTTAGGTGTTGATTCTAAAATGAATTATTTCACCTCTATCTCTGTAACATTGACATCAAATTTGTTG
Organism: Hordeum pubiflorum; assembly: GCA_000582825.1. Classification (NCBI taxonomy): domain Eukaryota; kingdom Viridiplantae; phylum Streptophyta; class Magnoliopsida; order Poales; family Poaceae; genus Hordeum; species Hordeum pubiflorum. The sequence goes on from CBMN010756008.1 coordinate 10,806, forward strand.
TATGTATGCCACTGTTGCTTGTAGTAGTCTATATGATGCTCATGCAAAACGACACCACATTGTCATGTACCTAAATCTTGATTTTCTGCCTTGTAGTGTGATGGCAATAGTGGATCCATGCTGCATCTCTCAAACCTGAGATGTGGTGTCTAGTTTCACCCTTATCAATAAAAATATTTTTTTATTCAACTAATCTGTTTTGTGCATTTGCAGGACACCATCAAGAAGCAAGTTGCGAACATGTATCTGTGGCCAAAGACACTAGAAGTCCCTATAATGGATGCCTCAAAGTATAGTGTTGATCACTCTGTAGTTGCCTCTAGTGCTTTTAAAATATATGTTGCTAATGGCTTCTGCATATTGACAGAGCATCAAAGAAGCCTGTTGGAATTCTACTTGTGAAGGTTGTAAGGGCTCAAAATCTGAAAAAGAAGGATCTGCTGGGTAAATCAGATCCATATGCGAAACTTAAGATGACAGATGACAAGCTTCCATCCAAGAAAACATCAGTGAAGCGCAGCAATCTCAATCCAGAGTGGAATGAAGATTTCAAATTTGTCGTGACAGATCCAGAAAACCAGTCACTGGAGATTAATGTCTTCGACTGGGAACAGGCATGGTTTCCTTTGTTCATGAAGTCTGAAGTAGTTCCTTTTCGTATACGTTACCAGTTAATATGCAGCTAAGCTATTTCATTGATATTTCTAGGTTGGTAAACATGAAAAGATGGGCATGAACAGGATTCTGTTGAAAGAACTTCCCCCAGAGGAGACTAAAGTGATGACTCTTAACTTACTGAAGACCATGGATCCAAATGATATACAAAATGAGAAATCTCGTGGTCAGATTATTTTGGAGGCTACATATAAGCCTTTCAAGGAAGAAGACATGGAGAAAGAAAGTGTGGATGGTGTTGATGAAGTACAGAAAGCTCCAGACAATACTCCAGCTGGAGGTGGTCTGCTTTTTGTTGTTGTTCACGAAGCTCAAGATCTTGAAGGGAAGCATCACACAAACCCATATGCAAAGATAATCTTTAAAGGAGAAGAGAAGAAAACAAAGGTATTTGTAACTGTAGTATATATTAGGTGCTTACACATACAGTAGTTATTTAGAAAGGTTATGATGTGTTCTCATGCTTTATGGCACTTGAATTTCCCTTCTCTGTACTAGGTGATCAAGAAGAACAGGGATCCACGATGGGAGGATGAATTTGAGTTTGTTTGTGAGGAGCCACCTACAAATGATAAGTTGCATGTTGAAGTCCTAAGCAAAGCTGGAAAGAAAGGAATATTGCATGGCAAGGTATGATATTCTACAAGAAATGCTTGGCCCTTAGTTGACATAGTAATTCATTACAAGCATTTTGGTTGCTCTGTAACTTGATTAGGAGACATTCATAACAGAGAGACTCAAAATTTCAGTTTGCAACAGATATTTGATTTCTTTACACCTTAAGTTTTGATCTTGAGGGTTTGATCAACCCTGTCTTGATACAATGCCTGGATTGTCTGAAATTGTTTAAGCTTGTTGCTTATATTATGTTGTTACAGGAAGCCCTGGGCTACATTGATATAGCCCTGGCAGACGTGATCAGCAACAAGCGGATTAACGAGAAGTTCCATCTCATTGACTCGAAAAATGGGCAGATTCAAATCGAGTTGCAGTGGAGAACTTCATAGAAGCTGTGAGCAAGGTGCCAAAATGCTCTGGCATCACAAGGTACAAGAGGGTTCATGCCATGAAGCAGCTTGCAAATACCTGTAATGGACTCCATGTAGATATTGCTTCGTCTCTAGAACATCTGCTTGATCTTTGTGGGGATTTTCTGTCAATTATTCGAATTTTTCTTCAGAACAACGCAGGCTTGTTGCTTGTTATCGACAGCAGAAACAGAATTACGACTTCTTTGTGGTGACAGGGTTCTCGCCCTTACAGATACGCTTATGGCTTTGAACAGATTAAGATTTATTTGTTCTATTTTATGTTTCGAATGCACTTTGCACCACCTGTGTGCACAAAACACCAGGGTTGACATCTAAATGCTGAGTGAATGGTACAAATTTGACGCACGCAAGGTTGTGATATCTGGTGTTCGATGCAGATTTATTAGTCCTGTTGTTCATTGCATTCGTGTCAATTGAGGTTGTGCGAACAGAAGGATTTACTAGTAGTAATTGGAGGATGAAGCACATCTGCTCAAAATCTCAGATTGCTAGTACTCCACTTCCTGGATAGTGTTTTTTTCCTCCATGCCCACATGCTACCAGATTGAATTTCCCATCAGTAGTTTCCCCAGCAAGTACAACCAGTAGTTCCTCTAGCAAGCCCAGATTGAATTTGAGGCTGTTTGTTAGTGGAAGGGGCAGTTCATGTTGCTTCAACAGGTGCTCTTTCTTAATGAGGATTTCTCAGACGATCAATTTGAAAGCGGAAGTCGTGAAGGACGGTCAAATTGAGCATCATCCCAGCCCTCTCAGGCCATCAACCGTCTGTTTCATTCTCAAAAAATAAAATAAAAACTCAACCGTCTGTTTTCGCGTCCTAACATTTCTGACCGCCCGATGGCAGTCTCATCCATTAACCGCCAAGTGTCCCAAGGGAGGCTATTACAACAACAAAGCTTTTAGTCCCAAACAAGTTGGGGTAGGCTAGAGGTGAAACCCATAAGATCTCGTGACCAACTCATGGTTCTGACACGTGGATA
>CBMN010756014.1:0-13345 GCA_000582825.1 Hordeum pubiflorum
AACACAATCATTACAGAGGCAATATTCATGTTATCACACCAAAACAGAAAGTAAAGACAAAAATACAAAAGGCACGCAATGCTCTAACGTCTTCTTGAAAAAGATTTGGCTTCAGCCGAATAATCAACCGTGTCACACTATTAGTCATTGCTTGTTCCCAGAGTTCAGGATAACAGTTTACACAGTTAAGGTTTTACAGCATAATTCTCAATTTTAAAATACTAATTCACAGTCTATTTTTTCTTGCCATGCAGCCATGCCACATCAACAAGTCGTATATGTGGTCGTAAGTCACAATTAGTGCACGAAATATATCCATGCAACCATGCCACCTCAACAATCATGCATGTCAGGCGTAAGTTAAATTATTTGCACTATTTTTTTTGTGGTGATGAATGGTATATATGTTGGACGCTTGGAGCAAATCTTTGTATTTCATGCTTCACAAATTTGTTAAAAATGACGCTCCATTTTTTTTAGGGGTAAAAATGACACTCCGTTAACTTCAGTCTAAAAGTTTTTCTCTGGTTATACATTATATTTCACGTGCTTCATATGTTTTATTGTTTCTAAAAATATAAATTGAGAAATTTTATATTTGCTTTTGCACTAGTTTATTTTTTCGTCAGCACATATTTATGAATTGGTCTTCAGCTTTTCGCATTGTTTGTGTGGCAACGCGCGGGTATGATCTTGTTGCTCTATGCTGTGTCTTGCCATGATTTTGTTTGCCCTATGGGTGGTACATTGGGCATCTCCCATTCATTCTTATGCGCTTTTTTTTTTCTGTATCTTGATAACTCTATTGGATCAAGGCGTTTCTGTAACAGGTAATCGATGGGATGCCTGTTTTTTCAGAAAGATCAAAAAGTTGGACCAATGCATCAAGTCATTGCCACATACTACGAAATTAACAACACAGACACCACATCACACAAATTAGCTCGTCGGTGGCTGGGCTGGCACAAGGTTAGAAATATCGACAAGCACAAATGTTGAACGTAACAGCGACAGATTCCGGAGCACAAAAAAAGTATGAGAAAGATGCATCCGGCCGTACGTATCATTTCCACAAGCTTAGATCAAATGCGCACACAGATGAAAGGCCAAGAACAAGAAGGGGGGGAAATTACAGTGGGGAAGACGCTAGCATCCGCGCAAGAGGGTACAGACAGAATCACAAAACACTACCGGTACTTCCTGGACGAGGAGTTCATGAACCGGATGCACTCCTCCACGGCTTCGCTCTTGTGGGAGTCATCGGCGACGACCACCGGCCCGAACTGCCGCCTGCTACTGTTCCTCGCCGGCGTGCACTCGGGCGAGCGTGAGGCGGCACTGGAACTGGAAGAACCTCTCCTGCTCGGCGCCGACCAGAACGCCGTGACGACGCTCACCCTCGCGCGCTGGTAGAACCTGGCGGCCGTCCACCGCGCGGTCCTCAGCAGGCGGCAGCCGCCGCGCGCCTGCCTCGGCCGGGCGTCCCGTTCCGACGGCGCCGCCGTCCGGCCGACGGACCTGCTCGCCTGGCGGGAGAACATAGGGTTGCCGCTGGTGGTGGTCTCCGGGCTGATCCTGGTGCACTCGCTGCCCTTCCTCATTGCCGACCGGATGGATGGATGGATGCCTAGCTTGCTTACTAGCCCAAGATGGCGGGTCAGTGTCTACGTATCACACCAGGGTGGCCTAGGCACGCCTCGTTTTATACTATGATGAGGCAAGGCAAGAGTATCTATCTAGTATGTATGTAGCCTGCTCAAAGGAAAAGCAGCGGGCTGGTACTGCAGGAGTATGTGACAAGAGCATGAAAGGCACGGTTCGGAAGAAAAAGAAAAAGAGGCAAAGCGGGGGAGACAAGCTAGTGAAAGGAAAGTTTGGTCTAATTGACCGCCAAAATGGTAGTCCTGCCGATCAGATCACGCAACCCCATGGAGGTGTACGCATCACCTCTTCCAGATCCTTCAATACATGACCGCCAAGGCTTGGCTTGCAGCTTTAACGAAGAGGAAACACGACAAGAAGAGGGGGTGTGGGGCGCACCGGCGCAGTATATTCTTGTTGCCTAGCGATGGTGGTGGTGGCCGGAGAATATCTCCCGTGGAAGCGAGCGGCGGAAGCAGATCTCGCGAGCCCAGCCCAACCGAGGTGCCCTGAATGGGAGAGAAAAGGGAAAGGGGCGGAAAAGGACGCGGTCGATGCAGCGAGCGAGGGAGGCGCTGGACCGGGACGGGCGGCTCTTTTGAGGCCGGCAGGCCGGACCCCCTCCCCGTCCCGGCCAATGGCGCCGCGCACCAGCGCGCGCAAGGCGACGCCCCGCCGCAGGGCCGGGGGAGCATGGAATTGACGGGGCGGTGCTCGCCGCGACGCGAGGGACAGGGTGGTGGGGGCGCGCGCGCCGATCGAGGCACGGTGACATGGGACGCGACGTGTGCGGCATGGCGCGGACGACCGGACCGGTGGCCGCCGCGGGCGCCAATCATTGCGAGGTCGCGGGGGACGTTTTCCATCGGGAAATGGGACGCTGCATGCACCGCTACCGATCGATCGACGACGGGCGGGCAGGCAGGCAGGGGGCAGGGGCCCCCTGCTCTGTGTGTCTGCTCCGGCGGACAGATCGCTGCGGGGCTGCAGTATGGCGGCGTGCCGGCAGGCAGCTCTGGCTCTGCATGCAGTCGTCTTTCGCGCGCTCGTCGCTTTCCCTGCAGCTCGCTTCGGATGCTGACTGTTCCGGCCGAGTTGTCCTGATACAGGCTTCATGGTGTGACGGGTCACCTTGGAGACCGGGAGGTGCGGTTTTTCTTGTCGTTTTGAGAATCCATCCCTACGCTTTGACTGGACCCGCCACGTAGTAGTACCGTTCGATTCTTGAATTGCTTGCATGATTGCTCGGGTGCAAAATGGACAAGATTACTTTTTGCCTCGTATTTCTTGGGAAGTGACACGACTGTTTTTTCAAGACAATCAACGGCTTTACATGGTTCGGTGACGAATTTGCGTTTTGGGACGAACACGTTATCTTCTCAAATCGGAGTACACGGCTTACTAAAGCGCATTACACGAAACTGATCCTCAAAAACAAACAAAAAAATGTTCGTGACCGTGAAGTCTTGCCACTCCTTGACCGAGCGCCCAAATCTGAAGGCACAAGACAGCGACAGGGACCATTCATTCATTCAGTTTCACTCATAACGTCCCCACAGAGAAAGTCTCACTCATAAGTTTTTTTACCCGACATATGGTCCAGCATATAAAAGACCTAAAGCATGCCGTGGTGGGTAGGAAAACATTTCACTCCAGTAGGTGTCGCCTTTCTTGTGGGAGGGTCTTCCATGATGCTGGTTGCAGAGCTAAGGGAACTCGGCACGTTACAAAAGTTGCATTATTAGGGTCTCGTACTCTGGCAAAAAGGAAAAATAACCCAAAGGCGCACTTCACCCAGGAACCTCGAAACGCAATCCAGAGTGCTAGAAGCAAGCCTGGACTGGTTCTCATTTCTCACCGTCGTCATGGCCCATGTTTCTCTTTATGTTTTCTTTTTCTTCCAGCCCACGATGATGGGCCTTCCTTTTCCTTTTTTTTCTTAATTTTATTACTTGATGGGCTGGACACTTCAGTCCAGTAAGCATTTGGGTGCGCCTTGATCCAATAGAGAAATATCTAAACTGGATTCGTGACAGACGGCCCATTTACGAGAATATCTGCACGGGCCATATATGTAGATGGGCTCTCAAGAGTACACGACCGTGGCTTCCTTTTTGTCGCATTCATCATCGTCGAACCTTTCTTTCCCAACGTGTTTCATGTGCCCACCTCTCGTGTTTGTTGTGCCCCACGAGCGCCCGACGGGCTACTCCATCCGTGAACCAAACACCTTAGCGCATTTCAACAACATATACAATGAACACATTTTGCCATGCAAACAAGTCGAAGGGAAGAAGGGCAGCAATACAAAAATGACAAAGTTTTTTGGCAAACGTTCCAAATTTGGCATTAGCACTGAACGCTTGGCTCCTTGTGATCGCACACTTCTCACCTGCACATTCCCACAATTTTTCCTTTTCCCGGTTTTTCCCATACGTTCCACACTCCACGTTCCCACCTTCCGTCGAGTCATATCGCAACCCCTAGAAAATACAATTATACGCAAAATTATGGAGTTGACCACAAGAGTAAACAGTTAAACTATTCACCAAGTTATATTTGGTCTGGAAGTCCTCCTTTTCATGTAAACTGGCTATAAAAATTATATTCAACAAATTGTCAACCTAATATAGTATTCACTGGACAAAAGTATTGTAGAAAATAATCTTTGTACTATTATAATGACAATAATTACTCTATAGTTGTTTTTTCCATAGGCACATATGTTTGATAATGGGGAATACAAAAATGATTGAGTTGACCTCAAGAGTAAACTATAAATCTATCCACCATTTGTAAAATAATAATAATAATAAACTATCCACCAGGTTTATTAGCTTTAGATTTTCCACAAAAATAATAGCTCTAGATGTCCCCCTTTTTTATGTCTACTGGTTGTAGTAATTATTTCATACAAATTGTCAACCTAATATAGTATTCATTCAGACAAAAGTATTGACAGCCTATATATCTTTTTTATGGGCTCATATGTTCAGTAATGGGGAATAAAAAAAGTTATGTAGAAATTATGGAGTTGTCTTCAAGAGTAAACAATAGAACTATCCACCAAGTTATATTAGCTATAGACAGCTTCCTTTCATTATGTCTACTGGTTGCAAGAATTGTTTTCAAACAAATTGTCAACCTAATATAGTATTTACTCGACAAAAGTATTGTATACAATTTTTTTTGTGCTATGATTATGACAATACTTAGTCTATAGATTTATTTTTCGTGGGCACACGTGTTTGATAATAGGGAATACAAACAAGTTTTACATAAATTATGGTGTTAACCTCATGAATAAACAAATAGAACTATCCACCAAGTTATATTAGCTATAGACAGCTTCCTTTCATTATGTCTACTGGTTGTAAGAATTGTTTAAAAAAAATGTCAACCTAATATAGTATTTACTCGACAAAAGTATTGTATACAATAATTCTTGTGCTATGATCACGACAATACTTAGTCTATAGATTTATTTTTCGTGGGCACAGGTGTTTGATAATAGGGAATACAAACAAGTCTTACATAAATTATGGTGTTGACCTCATGAGTAAACAAATAGAACTATCCACCAAGTCTTATTAGCTCTAGATGTCTGCCTTATGTCTACTGGTTGCCATGCATATTTTCAAACAAATTACCAACTTAATACAGTATTCACCTACCAAAAGTATTGTAGATGCCCCACAAAAAAAGTATTGTACATAATAATCTTTTTGCTATGGTTGTTAGAATAATTACTCTACATTTTTTTCCATCAACACATATCTTCGATAAATGAGGATTTATCTTCGCTTTTGGCGCGCCACCTTGAAGGTCGGTAAAGTTGCCTATCAATGATGAAGCCACTTAGATCTTGGGTGAGGAGGTGGTCCATCATTTTTTTTCTTTGGTGGCTATTGAGGTGGTGTCCGAGGCATGTGACGGGCGTTGATGACAAGCCTAGAGGATTCTTCGGTCTTGGATGTATTTTTCCTTCTTGGATGTTGTCTTTTGTGCAAAGGTTAGTATTATGTTGTTTTTTCAGTTTTGTCAGGTCGATGTGTATCTGACTTATACTATAATCCTTATAATATAAATGAGACATGTATTAACATGCAAAATAAGAAGTACAACATGTGTGTATTTTGTGTGCCTCCGTCGTAAAGAAAGAAAGCCACACGCCATTAGAACATCTACAGTCGGACCTCTTAAACCCGTCTCAAACGCCCGTGCATGCCGCTCTGTCGCTGACCGGTCACAAAAAGGCGACCCAACCGGGCTCCTCAAACGGGCCTCAAACGTTCGGGCCGGCCGGTACCCCTCATATCCAGCCCAAATATGGGGCGGATATGGGGGTGCGCTGGCGCGCCCGGGCGTGTCTGCCACGTCGTATCCGACCCATGATGGCCCATCCGACCCCACATATATTCCTCCCCATCCGCTCGTCGGACCAAACCCTAGCCACTTCACTCCCCTCCCCTCCAGTCCCTTCCGCCACCCGAGCTCACCTCTAGCCTTCTCTGGTACGGCGGGTAGCGGATCCGAGTCCTTCACCTCTAGATCAGTCGATCTCGAGCTCATCCCACGCGGCCTCGAGGAGGAGATAGCCGTCCGGCTTGCGCTCTGCCGCTCCTAGGAGGTGGTCCCCCGATGATAGCGCGTGGACTCCTTCCGTCGCGAATCCATTGTGTCCGCACAACCGGTGCATAGATCCGCCTTCGCTGCCTCATCGGAGGCGGTACGGTCCATCTGGCGTCCGAACGCGATGGCGGACGCGCAACCCCTCCGTGGACGCGCCGAGCTGGAGGACGCACCTCGGGCGCGTGGATGCGAACATGGTGCGGTGTGCCCATCAAGCCAGGCGGCGGGGCGCGAGAGGCGACGGAATCCCTCGCGACGGTGGACGTTAGCGAGGCGGAGTCGCACCCTCCGGCTCCCCGTATGGTGAACCAGTGCGGGCGCCGCAATCGCGTCGTGGTGAATGTCGGCTCCTTCCAGAAGGGATTCGTCATCAATCTCACGACCGCCGGCACATTCCGGGTTGCGGCCTCTGACAAGGAAGAGTAGGACATGGGATGTCCTACTCTACCTCGTCGGTGGCCAGACCAACACTCTGGGGAATGCAGCCGGCCGCCGGACATGGGCACGACGGAGGCGGATGAGCTCGCTTTATTATCGTTTACGTTGCATGTAATGGTATGGATTTAAGATTTTTAATTGGAGGTATCCGGTTGTAGAATGCATTATTTGAGACTTGACCGGGCACTGTCCATGGACATTTGAGGGGTCGGATTTGTCCATCACGGTGGTAGATGCTCTTAACACATCAGCAAGGAGAACTGAGGAACACTGCAATCAAACACTTTCACAACCTTATTTTCAGTTCCCAGTTCCACAATCCATCCATCTGATTCAGCAAACGTCGCTGCCTAAACTAGTCAATCCAGGCACTAGGAGCACTATGCCCGCGCGCACCACCACGTCCCGAAATGGCTTCATCCTCCTGCACAGTGCACGCCAACCAGGCGGTCCGGGAAAAGGCAGCTCGACGACATGCCATGGCGGCCCTACTCGCGCGGGCACGCATGGACGCACGGTCGCGGGTAGTGGTAGTGGGTACTGCATCGATCGATCACAACAGGTGCGCCGGGCACGACACGTACTGCATGAACTCCTCGTCGCGGAGCAGCGCCGCCATCGTGTCCGGGGCGAGGCACACCTCGATGTCCACGCTGCCGTCCCCGGAGCGGCCCGGGAACGCCGACATCTTGCCGTCGAACTTGTTGGCGCGCCCGCTCCGCACCGCCAGCGGGCGGCCCCACCCGAAGTCGTTGCCCTCGTACATCGGGAACCGGTTGGAGCTGCCCATCGTCACCACCGCGCCGTCCGGGTTGCCCAGCAGGAAGCACCGTGGCGCCGCCTGCCACGCCGCCGCGGCCCCGCGTATCGCCTCGTCGCCGTACGCCGCCAGGCTCGCGTTCAGCCTGGACGCCGCCCACCGCAGGTCGTTGGACGCCAGCTCCGCCACCGTCGCCGTCGTCGGCGCGCTCTGGATGGCGTTGCCGAAGTAGGCCGGGGAGATCGCCGGGCGCAGCCGGTGACGGCAGTTCACCGCCAGGCGTAGCGTCGTCGTCGCGTCGGCGTCGAGCTGCTTCCGCGCGCGCGTCGTCGAGATCCATATCTGCGCGCACAGCGACTGGAAGGACGAGATCTCGCTGCGCGCTCCCTGGTTCTTGGGGTCATGCGCCATCTTGGCGAAAACCTCGGCGTCTTGACCGGCGCTCGACCGACGGTTGGCGATCGCCTTCAGCTCCCGAATTGCGTCACTGCTGAAGTGGAATATTCTCTCGCGAAGAGGCGCGTCCGCGTCAAAGGTCACGGCGGGGCCCACGCCGCCGGCAAAGCGGAGGACGGCCGTTGACTCGCCAAAGAAGTTGCGGCGGAAGTCCGGCAGCTTGGGCGACGCGCCGCGGCAAAGGGCGGCCCAGGTGTTATAAAAGTGCCAGAAGGAAGTGCCGTCCACGACGGCGTGGTTGGCGACGATGCCGATGAAGACGGCGCCGTCACCGAGCACGGTAAGCTGGAAGGACGTCAGAGGGCGGCGGTGGCCCTCGTAGCTCACGGTGCGGTCCATGGGGAACAGGTCCTTGGTGAGCCTGGTCGGGACGTCGGCGTTGGGCACGAGGAAGTCGTTGAGCGAGAGGGCCGGCGCCACGGCGTGATGGAACTCGACGCCGGCGTCCTTGCAGCGGATGACGATGCGGTCGTCGGGGAGGGTGACGAAGCGGCCCGCGAGGGCCGGGAAGATGGCGAGCGCGCGGGAGAGCGACGACACGAGGAGCGAGACGAGGGAGGCCATGGGGACGTCGGGGGCGGGGAAGAAGAGGCCCTTCTGGATGTAGTGGCACGACAGCATGGGCAGGTCGGAGATGGAGAGCGTGAGGTCCCCGATCGCCGACGGCGGGCCGTCCGGGCGCACGGCCTGCCTCGACAGCAGGGTGATGCCCGAGCCCGACACCGGCGCGTCCAGGCGGATGGGCTGGCTGGGCATAATGGCGGAGGCGGTGGGGACGGCGTCCATCATGGCCATGGCGGAGAGCATCTGAGCAGCCATGCGTGCTGATCGGCTGCTAATGGCGCGTTGCGCAGTAGAGGCCAAGGAGGTGGTTTGGGCAGTGCTGCCTTGTGCTGGACAGTGAGCAAGCTGGGGGCGTTTATATAGGACACGAGGGGGGAGCCGGATGCATGCACCTGAGCATCACTACCTTCCTTACCAGTAATACTGCTGTTTTGGATATTCTCTGGGCAGGTTTGGTGGTTGTCTGATGCAGAGATACATACACAAGTCAGATAAAGGAGCAACCGGATATGTGTGTGTGTGTGTTATGCTTGGGTTTGTGAAGAGCTCAGCCCCTAAAGAAAAGGAAAGAAAAGAAAAGGTTCCGTTTCTTAGTAAACGATTTTGTTAAAATACATCTAGATGTGACATAAGTATTGCACATCTAAGTCCTATATCATTGATCTTACATGAAGATTCGTGTGGATATTTTTTTTCCTTAGTAAAATATAAGTGTGGATGGTGATTAGGATTATGTATCAGCGTTAGCCAATTTGTTGGTTGTGCTATGAAATATTCCTACTATTTGCGGTTGTTCCAGTAGTAATAATTAGAATAATTGTTTGCAAAGCCGTATAAATATTCTAGCTAGTTGGCTCATGATTTATCTGGCTGTATTAATGTTATTGGGTAAATAAATGTTTGCCAAACAAAATATTGTGATGATCCATGTTGTGATGATCCGAAGGTCGACCCGTAGCATGAAACAAAGAAAAAGAAACGGTTTGGCGAGGAGCGCAATAAGTCTCGTATTACAAAGCGTTGAGTGCAACACGAGCCTTGTTGCAAAGGCCGATGCACCTCAGTTGCCCACGGGGGAGTGATCGGACGACTGTCCCGCGATCCACCAACGGCTGCCTAGGCGGTTAATCTTTTTTGATTGAGCGTTGCTTCACGTACTACTAAAATCGTTCGATTCACGTACGGCAGAGGATATGCATAGTCGATTGCTAATTGACGCAACATCCTTACGATCCATTGTGTCGTCATACAAATATCGTAAGCTATTCTATCGTACGTGAAGTAATTTCGTTTTTGATTATCATCCGACCCACGCATAGCATTGCCACATTGGTATCGATCCATCACAGATATTTTGATCACCTGATCATCCTAATTCCATCCTAGCAGGTTAATTCATGATTATTATTTTTCTTTTGCAGTGGCACGCCAGCTAGAATTTCACTAGCTTCCATTCGAGAAATTGAAAGGAAAAACGTCACATCGTCAAACAAACTAATTTACTACTCCCTGGTGCAGAAAGTCTTTAATTAGCTGATGATCCCGGTAACTGAAGCCAGAGCAGTACAAAAGACAGGTATAACACTCATTGAGGTGATATTATAGAGTACGTTGATGGGATATGTTTTTTTGCACAGATTCAATGAACGTGTACCGGCTTTGCATATTAAATGGAGATGTAACGTCAAAAGCATTTGCTGTCGTGCTAATGGCCTCAATATTGTTCGATCGCATTTTTTGAACGCCTCGTCTACAACCTCTAGGGCCGTCCACATCCACCTCATCAGTGGATTAGCTCTCACTTCTCCCATCACCCCCCGTTACGTGGTCGACGTCTCCGTGATAGAAAAATACGCGGAGGGGGGCTTGTTGCGTCTGATTTCTTATCAATTTTGTGTACTGTACCCGCGCGCGATGATGTGCTCAATTTTAGTTCTTTGCATCTTATTATAGGAGTAGTAGTCTGGAACGTCGTAACAACCACCATTAATCGCCTCATGGTCGATGATCAAGGCCTATCAATTAAGTAGTGCTAAGCATGCTTGATTTGCCACCAGACATGAATTGATTATTGATGTAGATGATGTGCTGTGCACACTGGCAGTGTGCATTCTTGAGTAGTGACAAATATAAGATGGATAGGTAGGAGACGCGCTAGCTGCTTCCGATCTTCCCCACCGGGACACGCACCGATCGCTGCCCGCTCGTGCTCGTGCCTGCATCGGCATCGGCACAGCGCGCGCCGGGACCATCGATCGCAATGGACGGCGCGCGTACTGTGCGGCCTCAGGACCCGCGACGCTGCACCTAACTTTTTTGGTGTTTTCGTTCTCGCCACCGATCATGTGCTACGTGATGTGAAGCGGTGGCGTCGCCGCCGGCCGAGACGTGCTAGCCTATGCGTAGCCTGGGCGCGCCCGCCGTCATTTAACTCCCGGCGGATACGTACTGGTACATGCACGCAGGACGGCAGGACAGTGTTCATGAACCTTCGCCGCCGAGTTCGTGTCCGTCTAGCTGTCGCCCGCCGTCCTCGCGAAAGAATCTTCTTCTCTAGGACTAGGAGTAGGTACGTCGGGGGAGGCGAGGAAATTGAATTGCTGCTGTACCATTCCGGCGATCGTCCACACATGCATGCATGCATGCATTCCCGTCCTCATTCCTTCCACTCGGACTAGGATCAGGCCACGCACAATGGTGTGCGATCCGGTGATGCTCGTGCTGTGTGTAGCTAGGAATGTGTAAACTACTGGTCCATGTCCCGTTGCTGCCGGGGCTGGGTGAGCTGGAGCTCGATCATTCGATCCGTCGGACACTGAACCTGAGTACCGCCCGCCGCCCTCCCGAGAGCCGTCCGTTTCTTAGTCGCGATCCAGCTCGTGTTTGGCACCCTCCGGTCGCGCGATTAGCCCCCACGGGCGCCTCGGGGGTGGCCGCTTAAGCTTAGGATAATCGCGGCCGCGGATCCCGAGAGCGCCCGGGCGGCGGCACTCGGCTACTCCGCGCCGGTGGCATAGTATAATGGCAACAGGCCGGGTGCTGCGGGCGTAGGGGGGCCGCGCGGCACGATCGATCGGGGAGAGGGGAGCTAGGCGGGAGCGGGCGTACGTGGGCGTTCCAATAAAGAAAGGCGGGGTGTGCTTCGCCGGCCGGCGCGCGTCCCCGCTGTCTCGCGGCAGGCGGGCGACCCTGCCGAATGTCAAACCCCAGCGAACAGCTCACGCGCGCAGGTGCGGGTGCAGGTGCAGCTCAGCGGGCGGCCGGCAGACGTGGGGCGGTGGAACAAGTTGGGTCCTCCTCGTTCATGCCTGGGGGCTCCGGCCGGCCGGCCAGCCGGCACTGTGGTTGTCCGGGGTCTGGGCGGGACGCTGGACAGCCTTGATCCCTGCGGTTTCAACGTAACTATTCGATCGTTGAGGTGCAATGTCTCGGCGCGGCGCTGCGCCCTTTCGCCCCACCGGCACGGAACCCCACTGATGAACATTGCACCTGAAAGCCTTGCTCGGTACCACGTCCACGACAACATCATCAAATCGTGCACCAGTGATCAACATAATGTTGCGCATCTAAGAAACCACGGTCGTGTGGTTGGTGTGGATAGCACACTGCTTCCTTTCCTTCACGACAGAAACTGAAAAAAGATGTTTATCGATTAGAGTATGTATACGACGAAATTGACTAAGAATTTCTTATGTCTATTTTGTCGAAAAGGACCACCTGCCCAACGATATTGTCAGAAAAGGCCTCTCTGAATGAAATTGGCAAAAAAGACCATCTGGACCGTGGTGGTAGGCGCGCCAGCCGACACGTGGCATCTGCCGCCACGCGCGGAGGCGGTAGCACTGTTCATCGCACTGTTCTCACACGGGACGGTTTTCGCACGGGAAACGAAATGGGGCGAACAAACAGTAACATGCCGCCACACCCCGTGGCGATAGCACTGTTCATGCGGGTGAACAGTGATTTCCAGTTTTTTTCAGAAAATAGGAAAACAAAAAAGAAAAAAAAACATTTGAAATTTTGCACCCACTTAGAACGCTCGATCGCCTTTGCTGCCAAAAAGTTTTAGGGTTTTTTGAATTTTTTTGCTATTTTTTTATTTATTTTTTCAAAAATCACTGTTCACTGCCCCGTTTTTCGTGAACAGTACTGCCGTCGTGGGGTGTGGCGTCATGTTACTGTTTGTTCGCCCCGTTTCCGTTTCCCGTGCGAAAACCGTCCCGTGTGCGAACAGTGCGGTGAACAGTGTTGCCGCCTCCGCGCGTGGCGGTAGGTGCCACGTGTCGGCTGGCGCGCCTGCCGCCACGGCCCAGGTGGTCTTTTTTGCCAATTTCATTCAGAGTGGGGTCTTTTCTGGCAATACCGTTGGGCAGGCGGTCCTTTTCGATAAAAATTCAGTCCATGGTGTTTGCCTATAATCTACTTCATCCATAATAGTGATCTAAACGCTCTTATATTTTTTACGGAGGGAGTACTTGATATAAAATGATGAAAGGAGGTCAGAAATATAAAAACATACTATTAAATAAATGCTCAGGAAAACTCATTTAGTTTCAAGATTTCCCCACCAAAAAACTCCTGAAAAATCTCGGCTTTATAGATAAACATGAAAAATTGGAAAGCAAAGAATGTACAAAAAAGGAAGATTCTGTTAATGGTCATTTAAAAGAAACATGAAAAACATAGAAAAAGAACATCAAAAGGAAAATAGGATAAATAAGTTAGAAAACAAGAACAACAAGAGAATTTACACTAGTGCAGCCGCGTGCTATACAAACGGTTTTTAACCCCATTCCGTGACGTAGTCTTAAACCGTCGCCTTGCATGTGTGGGCGATAGGGGGGGGGGGCTATC
>CBMN010756046.1:101-11847 GCA_000582825.1 Hordeum pubiflorum
TTATCATGAACAAGGAAATATGTTAATAATCATTTTATTATTGCCTCTAGCGCATATTTCCAACAGGAATCATTGTTGCAGTTTGTGTATCCCTGCCCGAGATACTCCGGGGAACATACCATAAGCCTAAGCTATTCCAAAATCCACTACCTGGCCAACTTTGTATGAACTTCTCTAAGACCCAGTACTTCCGGTATTCATGCTCAAAGATCAAATGCAGACTCAATTGTTCAAAACCATTGTTCCTCTTGTTCTGAACTGTCGACCCAGCGTTCCACTCTGCCACAGCTGCACTAGACCGGAGGGCTCCCCACAACATGAAGAGGTTGGCCCACCACCATCGTCGGTTGTGTAGGCTTTGCATGTTGGCTTCCCTTAGTGGTGGCGAGTAGGCATGAAGATAAGAGATGGGGCGACGACTAGGGTTTTGTCAGAGCTGCCCCATAGGAGCGACGCAAGCGGTCAAGCTCTTTTCTAAAGGATTAGACCAATAGAGCTCTGTCAATTAGATTTCTATATCTTTGTCATTAGATGCATGACTAAGAGCTATGATACATGGTATGTATGTATTATGTTAGCTGTGAACTTTCTCATGTATATGAGCGCCATCTAGAATTTAGTCATATAGAGGTTGCATGTGAATGAATATGTTCTTAAATATGTTCTATATGGGTGTCATCTTGTGCTTAAATTGAGATACATCTGTTGGGTTCTTGTGTTTATGTTTTATTGCAAACGTTGAAATACAGTCGCGTATGATGTCCCATATGTTACACATAGTTAAACAAGGAATATTGTGTGGACCGATGTACTCACTAAATGTATGGGGCCTCTTCATGTGTTCCTTTGCGAAGGGATGTCTGCAATGTGGTGGATATCACACACATACCGTCCACCGTGTGTGACGTGTACTCCACATCAAAGATTGACCTAAAATCCGTATGTGTTGTGTTATTTTTAGTTGTTTATGATGTAGTGTTATGTAACAATGGCATTATCTATTTTTTTAGTTTCATTAGTATATATTCATGTATCTTCATCTAATTAAAGAATTAGCATGCACACTTAGACGCATCTAATTAGAGAATTAGCACGCACCCAGTTCCTTCAACATGGATGCCTCGTGGAAGAAAAGGACTAGAAGACTAAAAAATGTTTCTATTTTTTTTATTAAAGTGAATAGCACTGTAGAAAATCTAGAAAACTTGTTCATGTGAAGACATGTCCTGCATACATTTCGTGTAACCACACTTTGTCTGGGTCATCAAGTGACCTCTAAGAGACACCTCTCGAAGTAGAAAATTAATTACATTCAACAATATGCATTGTCATTTCGTAATATACTCCACCATCATAAGAGTCGAACTCTAGAAATTGCCAATGGGTAGGTATTATTACGCCTTTTCTCCCAGTTCCATATATTTTTATTAATTGTTGTAAGCGCATGTAGTCCCCATGTGTGGTTTTGGTAATTAATGATAATCCTTATGGACTAATGTGTGCATTGAGACATACATTTGAAGGAAAGTTTCATTGCCAATGCATGAGGAATATTGGATCAATTGAAGGATGAAGTCCATCAACACAAACATATGCATTGAGACTTGGTAATGAATGAGAGTTCCTATGGAGAAATAATGACATCAAGTTATATACGAAGGTTTGTTCCATGTGTGATGCAATAAGAAGATTGAATAGATTTGGAATGAATGTCATCCACGTATAGTTTTACATCAAGATTGAGTTCAATGATTGAATCAAATTTGATCAAGATGTATTCCACGTGATAAACAAATATGATCAAAATGGAATTCATTAATTCCTTGGAGGATCTTATAGGTTGTCATACTTAGTATAATGAGTTGAGCAGGTTCAGTTTTGGAATGAACGTCGTCAACATCAGCCCAAAATATGTGGAATGAATTCCACCAACAACACTTCAGTATTGGGAAACCACATGCCGCATACTACCTCGGATTTAAATGATTCAAGAACGGAAATTGTTCATCCCATTGAGACATTTTTTTGTGTTGAATGCTTTTTCGTTCTAGTAAATCTTGGGGGCTGATAACTCACGCCATGTATCAGACATTAGTGCATGGGTGTGTGGTGTTGGGCGAAACTCTTCTCCTCATTGTAATGTCGAACTGTTGGGGCTGCAGATTTTGCATACGACCTCTGATTGAGATGATTCAAAGAGCACAATCATTCACCTCGAAGACATGAAGAAAAGTCATGTTGAAACAATATTCACTTGAGGTCGTTTTGGGGACGTTATCATGATAAAAATAAATGGCCCTCCAAACACCAAGTTTTGATCATGGAGGTAATATAAAGTTCACCGAGATAAAGCTTGAAGATCGAATTCCAAATGGTTAACACACAAGTGCAAATAATGTACCACATGGTATCCTCTCGTATGGTAAGAATTTGTTGATTGTGCTTTGGGTACTAACCCATACTATGTGTTTGTCTATGTCTATGTGGGGTTAGGTGATTCTCATGGGCTTGCATAAAGAGAAAGATCCAAGTGCCCATGAGAGGATGTGATAAAGTGATGATGACCACGGTTGAAAAGGGCAAGTTCAAGATAGGAATCCGAAGGATTACTTGCTTGGAGCTTGCAGATGATCACTAATATGCGTGTGAATATAGTCTACAAGAAGAGACTTCCAATATATGGGGGAGCCATTTGATGTCTTCACCAAGTAACATGATCAAGATTTCCTTTCCAACTTGAGCCAAGCATAAATGTCAACCTGAAGATCAAGTTGAATGCTCATGCCAAAGGTTTTGGTTCCTTTGGTTTTAGTTGTGTGGATCGATGACCATCGAAAATGATATATGCTCAATAATGGAATTTTGAAAGCTATCTAATGTAGCCTTTTTATGTTCTTGAGTTATAGGGATCTTGCACTATTAAGAGGGGACCAAAGGGACTCGTGATGGATTTGCTGAAGACAACGTCTCTTATACACTATATTCCACTCATATCCAATATAATACGCAATACCCATACATCCAACAAAATTCCCTAGGTTAATACTTAACAAATATACATACATTGGATTGCCTAAACCTGCCACTGCCATCACTGACTTGTCAGATGTCCGGTACCCACCGGATATCTGGTCCATCACCTAGGCACCGGATGTCCGGACTCCACTAGAAATCTGGTCACCACTTCAACATAACCAATGTCATGCATGCTAGATGTCATCAAATCTTTATGGAGGGATCGAGCAACACAAATATCTTGATATAGATATGAGAGAAAGCTCCCTCTCCTTTCTCCGACACCAAATCTTAGATCTTGTAGAGATTTGTGAGAGTTCTTGAGAGAGATTCCACCCATTGATAGATCCACTCACCCTCTCTCTTTTGACCGAAGCAATTTGTGAATTTGAGTAAAGTCTTGAGCATTTCCCCGTTGATCCTAGGCGATAGGAGTGCTCCGCTGAGGAATCAACTTGTGATTTACCCGCCAAATTTTTTATGAAGGTTTGGAGGCCGCCTCAAGGTCTACCACTAGTGGTTGAGAATCGACTTTCTGGTGTCTCAAGGAGAATAGGGTGAGCCTTCGTGGTGTTGGTGTGCCTTCATGGCAACACCCATCCTTCCAATGGTGACTAGCTTCCCTCCAAGGAAGTGAATACCGAGATACATCCTTGTCTCTGTGTCCTCGGTTATCTCTAACCCTAACTCCTTACTTGTGGTTCACTTTGGTCACTTGACCTTACATTTTCTATATCTTGTTGTCCTTATTATCTTGTGTTGGTTATCCCTTTGTAGAGATTATGTAGGCCTACTCTTTATATTCCGCAATTCATACTTGTCACTATTAACATTTCTTGCAATTAGTGTGGATTTCTATATTGTGCCATACATTTCTAGATCTTGTGATATTGCTCATGTAAGTTTGTGTAACTTACTTGGGCTGGCTTTGTATCATCTTTGTGCTCATCTTATTTAGAGTATGTTGTGGTGCACTTAGTTAGGCCTAGTCTATCTAGAGTTTGTGCTTGAAAAATATTTGCTTAGTTTATTTATGCATTAGGATAACGCCAGATTCGTAGAAGTTTATAAAACATCTATTCACCCCCTCTCCTCTAGGTGACATTGTGGTCCTTTCAATTTTATGCGGCTCTAGCCTAAAAAAACAATATATTTACCCATCCATAAAATTGAATTTTAATTTTTGTATTTTATATATGTTTAATTGCTTACACAATTAATTTTTGGTTGCACAGTGTTACCATCTACACTCCACATGATTTCACATTAAACTACGATCAAATATTCTTTATCCTTGACAACTAATTAACATGCTAGGCAAACATTGTACCATTAGACTCTTTCTATTTTTTTGAATTTAAATATATTTTAACTAGTATATAAATTTTAAACAACGATCAAAGTAGCATCTCAAAGATTGTGGCCATATAGAAAAAGATAGTGTATTTTGCCACTAACTGAGTATTTAATTGTTATCATGTAATATTGAAGATTCTTATATTGTATTATGTATACTTCCTCAACTATGTGCATCTAGTGCATTGATAACAAATATATAAGTAATAAAGTACCCCTACATCAAAATCTGCACAACGTGTCATTAATTATGTCCCATTATTAAGACATAGATAAAAAATCAATCCAATCCACTCTCCTTACATCATGCAGACTTTTACAATTACAGTTAGTAACATGCAATGACGAGTGTTATAGATAAGGTTCTGTTTACCTTTTTCATATTTTTGTTGCAGTTAATAATCGTCATCTACTCTCTCCATCCCTTTTTACAAGAATTTTGTTTTCCTCTTCATACTGATCTTTCCCAAGCTTTCTCCTCCAAAACTGAACTTAGTGATATAAGTATACTGAAAACCTTTCATTTCATATTAAGGATTGTCCACTTATACGTGTCTGCAGAATACACGTGTCATCATGCCAGGACACATGTTGAGTAGACAGTCGTGCGGTGCGAAGCCAGTCGTATGACCTGCTTCCGCACGTTCGCGGTCTGTTCTTATTTCATCTTACTAAAGTATCGTCCACTTAAACGTGCATGTAGAACACACGCGTTCACCATGCCAGCACACATGTTGCGTGGATAGTCGTGCGGTGCGAAGCCCGTCGTAAGACCTGGTTCCACGGTCCGTAGTCTGCTTTTAGCAGTAGACAATCAATAATTGTTTCAAAACCGCGGTTCTTAATAATCACCCAAAAATAAGAGAGAAAAGATGGCCATCATTAAGTGCCACGGATAAGATTACATCCACATCCATTGCATATTTCCTTGCATTGATAATCATCCGCCCTTTATAGGCACTCCTGCCATATATTCCACCGTACCACACAAGGCGAAACCGAAAGGAGAAAACGGGATTTCGACAGCGCACGCAGCCTCCCCTCGCCGTTAGCGTCCCATTTTACGGCGTCACTTTCCTAGTATTCACTCTCAAATCTCCCTCCCAATCTCCATATCCGTATAATAAGCACCGCCGCTTCGCCGCCGCCGCCCGCCTTCGCCTGCTCTCTCTCTCTCCCTCCCCACCTCCAAGCTCTCGCCAACGCACGCGTTCCCACCCCTCCAAAGCTCCCAACTCTGCAGCCAAGCCGCGCTTCTCCGGCCCCGATCCTCTCGCCGCCTGCCGCCGCTCCCGCATTGGCCGAATCCCCGCTCCACCGCCTCCTCGCCGGAGCCCCGCTCCATCGCCTCCTCGCCGGAGCCCCGCTCCGTCTCCGAGCGCCCCCGCCCCCCAGGGCCTGGGCACGCCAGTTTAGTTCCGCGCGCGTTGGTGGGGGGTGGACGGTGGCTTTGGGAGGAAGGAATCTTCCGCGCGTCCGCGTCGCGTAGGTTCGGCGCGCCCCGTTGTTTCTTGCTCCATTTTTTTTTGGCAGTTTTTTTAGTCGGTTGGTTTGAGCGTAGCGTGGTGGCCTGGTAAGGATGGGCGTGCTGGATTTCGCGGCGATGGGCGCACCGGAGAAGGCCAGATCCCTCGTCGCCGACCACCCGCAGCGCCACATGCACAAGGGCAGCACCGATGGGGACGCCCTCGCGCGCATAGAGACGCGGCGCCGCCGATCGGTGGGGCATGGCGGCGGCCCGCCCGGGCGGCCAAACAGCCCGGCGTCGCCTGCTGAGCCGCCCACGACGCCTCTGCGGGCGCCCGAGGCGAGATCCAGGAGCAAAGGCGACGTGGCGCCGCGCTCCCCTCCTCCAGACCGCGATATTAGGTAACGGAAATCTCTGTCTCTATCTGTAGTGCAAAACTAATTGGTTCCTAACTATAGTAGTACCCCTGATGATATGGAACTGAACTAGTAAATCATTTATTATTTACTTCCGTTGCCTGCTAATAAGTGTAAAATGTCTGGTCAAGTACTTAGAATGGCTTTAATTATCGCCCCTCTTTTCTTTGGAAGTAGTGGTTGATGTTGATGGACGCTGATGGCTTGAGTAGAGGTAGGTTGTCTAGCTCTGGCCACTGTTGACGAGTTCTGAGTAATTGTTGATGCAGGCAAGCGGACGACGAGGAGGCTCATGAACCCAGGGTCCAGTTTTTAGCCCCAGGGACTTACTTCTTAAATGACTTTTCAGATACAGATTCTAGTGTTAGTGTTAGTAACTCAACATACAGATCGATGACCCCAAGCCCCACAGAGAGTCCTACTTGTGCGGCGAGGCAGAATGGTGCTTCTGATAATGGTGCAATTGCAGCTATCTACTCAGATGATGCTCATGACCTGGCTGATGTTAGCATCGCTGAGAACAGCAAACCAAGCCATGGGCCATCCTCTATCTTCGACTTTGGTGATAATATTTGGTGCCCACCACCGCCTGAAGATGAGATTGATGATGCTGAATCGAGGTTATTCGGATTCGATGACGACGATGATGAAATTGGGGACTCCAACAACACTTTTGCCCCAAGTTGTTTCAGTGCTAAGACTAATAGAGTAACTGGTGTCAGTGATATCAATTTTGGGTCCCACCAAGAGAGTGTTCAGAAGAATCTATTTAGGCATTTTCAAGCTCTAGTTGCACAGTTACTGAAGGCGGAAGGTGTTGGGTTGGCCAGTGAGAAGGATTCCAAAATCTGGCTAGATATTGTGCCCTCGTTAGCATGGCAAGCAGCTTACTTTGTGAAACCTGACACCAAGAAAGGCGGCAGCATGGATCCTAGTGATTATGTGAAGATCAAGTGCATAGCTTCTGGGAGCCCAACTGATAGGTATGTGCTCACTTCTGTTGTTTCTACGCATTGCATGCTTCTACTGATCATAATTTGGTACTGAATGATTACCCGTGATTGCAGCAATTTTATAAGAGGGATTGTTTGCTCCAAGAATGTAAAACACAAACGCATGGTCTCTGAGTACAGTAATGCCAAATTGCTCATTTTAGGAGGTGCACTTGAGTACCAGAAAGCTTCTAATAAGTTAGCATCAATTGGAACCATACTCGAACAGGTTTGTGTCTGTGCATGTTTTGAAATTTAAGTACGATGTTTGCAGTGCTGACAAATGTTCTATCTGTAGGAAAAGGAATATCTACGAACTGTTGTTGGAAAGATTGAATCTAGGAAACCTAATGTGCTGATAGTTGAGAAGAGCGTCTCATCTTATGCCCAGGAGCTCTTAGCGAAAGATATCTCATTAGTTCTGAATGTAAAGAGGACACTTTTGGAGAGAATATCGAAATGCACAGGCGGTCAGATTGCCTCATCAATTGATAACATTGCTTCAGCAAGGCTAGGGCAATGTGACATGTTCAAGGTGGAAAAGGTTCTGGAATCATTTGCATCAGGACATGCAGAGAAGAGACCAACAACAAAAACGCTGATGTTTTTTGAAGGCTGTCTGAAGCGCCTGGGTTGCACGGTAATTATCCCTTTGTGAAGATACTTGATTGGAATAATAAAATGGTTTGTTGGCATTTATTTTCACTTCTCCTATCATATGATGTACTCAACTGTTGATCTTATATACTTTGGAACTGTTCTTGAATAGCTTACTCATACATTATTCCAGAACCATTCTGCAAGCTAAACGTGCAATGCTTCTATTTAGGTCCTACTAAGAGGAAATTGTCGAGAAGAATTGAAGAAGATTAAGCATGCAATGCAACTTGCAGTGTTTGCTGCTTATCATCTGTCCCTCGAGACATCATTTCTTGCTGATGAGGGCGCAACAATTCCACGAGTTCTTTCAGTAACTGCGATGGGTGCACAACAAGCATGGACCAATACAGATCACATTTCTGCTAAGTCTGCTGATCGTGATACTACTGATACTCTCAGAGCTGCGGAAGAGAAATGCCAACATACTGCTGCCATCACGCAAATGTTTGATGGTATTTCTGCATCACCGCGTTCATTACAGTTGGATGGGGAAAGCCTTGGAAATGCACCTGAGTGTACTGAATCTGAATCTCCTGTTAATCATGCCAATTCTCTGGATGCCGTTAATGCCTGCCAAAAAGCTGTCTTGGCTCAGATACCCGTGGATTTATGTCATTTGGAAAACAGTGGGAGTGGCCTACCACCAGATGACTTCCAGGCAGGAGACCTAGATAACCAGAACAGGCTTTCATGTAGCTACTTACCTGGTACTGACAATCATCAGAGCATCTTAGTTTCCCTCTCAAGCACCTGTATCCCCAAAAACTTAGCATGTGAGCGTTCCCACCTCTTCCGCATCAAGTTTTATGGTAGCTTTGATAAGCCACTTGGGAGATACCTTCGCGAAAACTTATTTGACCAGGTACATCTGATATGTGTCTATGTATTGTATTCTGTTTTCTCAAATATTCCTTTATCATTTTTTCAAAATAGTAATGTGTTGTTGCATTTCCTTTCAGGCATATTGCTGTCCGTCATGCAAGGAGCCTTCAGAATCACATGCCAGATGCTACATGCACCAGAATGGCAGCCTAACAATAAGTGTTAGGCGTCTTTTATCCCAAAAGCTGCCAGGTGAACACGATGGAAGGATATGGATGTGGCACAGATGTATGAAGTGCAAATTTGAAGATGGAATGCCGCCTGCTACACATAGAGTGGTCATGTCTGATTCTGCTTGGGGTCTATCCTTTGGGAAGTTTCTAGAGCTCAGCTTTTCTAATCATGCAACTGCCAACCGAGTTGCGAGCTGTGGGCATTCTCTACAACGGGACTGCCTTCGTTTCTATGGGTCTGTAGCTCATTCATATGTTTCAGCTCTCTGTATCCAATCCTATTGTGAAATTGAATCTGCTTACAAAACATTGCAGGTATGGAAATATGGTAGCAGCCTTCCATTATAGTCCCATGGTTACTCGATCAGTTAACCTCCCGCCCTCGGTGCTGAATTTCAATTGCCACGGCATGCAAGACTGGGTGAAAGGAGAAACAGTCATGGTATGCTGTTTAATGTTCTATTTCAGACCAGTGATTCATTTCTGCGCTCTTCATTCTCAACTTTGGTTATTTGCAATAATTTTCTTACGTAGGTATTTGATGAAATGGAATCCTTACATATGGAGGTATATGGTTTCCTTAATAGTATTGAGAGGAGTATCACCACCTTGGATGAGCCAGTAAAAACAGGTATACGGAAGCAGATTATAGAGATGAAGGATTTGCTTAATAGGGAAAGAAATGAATACGAGGTTCGCCTTCTATTTTTTTTTCTTTGTTTATTGTCCGAGTCTTTAGCGCCTTTTGTGTGTGTATGTTTTTTTATTGTTTTTCTTATCCTCATTTTATTTTGTTTTGCAGGGTTTGCTTCTACCAGTTATAAAGGGGAGTGTTCATTCAATGAAATCAAATATTGATACTTTGGAACTCAACCGTGTGAGACGTGGTCTCCTCCTAGATGCATACGTTTGGGACTGCAGGTTGTGTAACATAGATTCGCTTAAAGCAAATGGCCACATTACCGGAACTGATTCTTCCAATCCAGAAAATCTCCAAGCCATCAGCATAAAGGAAGATAAATCTGAGCTACTGACGACTGTTACACAGCATGGAGGATCTGCTACATACAGAAGGTGCTCCTCTGGAAGTCCAAGGAGATCTCTATTATCCAGAGAGGCCTCAATGGATAACGGGAATATCTTGGTTGAGACAAATTTGCCGATTGAACTGGTGGATGGTGTGAGCGGTGCAGGAGATCTTGACGTGGTCTTTAGCAAATTCAGTGTGTGTGAAAATGGACAGCGCCTGCCCATGAATTCCATCGAGACGGTACCAGTTGAGAGGTTACCCTCTCTTGCATCTATTTTATCTGATAAAATAGATATGTTATGGAGTGGATCTACTGAAGCACACTGCAGTCTTCCACAAGATTTGATCAAAGCTGATGGAAAGGGGTCTTTTAGTTTGTTGGGCAATCCAAGTTACAAGAAGGCAGTCTCCCCAGTTCGAGTTCATTCATTTGATTCTATATTCAGATTGCATGAACGGGAACAAACTGGATTGTTGCCTGCTTCATTACATTTGTCCTTGAAAATGAGATCAGTTGATTCCTTTAGAGATTTGACAAGCCTTGTAAAGGATCCGATGACAAACATGCGTAGGGCTTTTTCTCAAATATCTCCTAGATCAAGGGGAAACTTAAATGTTATTCTTACTCGTGCACCTACATATCTCAAGTCGGCTTCTCATATGGTGAGTGATGGGGCACGGCTGCTGCTGCCTCATATTGGTTCTGAAGGTGCCCTTGTTGTTGCTGTCTATGATGACGAGCCAACCAGCATCGTATCATATGCCATGACTTCACAAGAATATGTTGAGCATGTTACGCATAAACTGGATTCAAAATCCAGCTTTCAACATATGTCAAATTGCTCTGAGGTCAGCAATAATGGACTTGAGAAAGCTTTGCCTTCACAAGAAGGAGCCCACTTTAAGTATTCGTTTGATGATGAAGCATTTTGTGCAGATAATACAAAGTTTTCAGTGACTTGTTATTTTGCAAGGCAGTTTGCTTCACTTAGAAAGAAGTGCTGTCCAAGTGATGTTGATTACATACGTTCACTCAGTCGCTGTAAAAGATGGAGTGCTGATGGTGGAAAAAGCAATGTTTACTTTGCAAAGACAATGGATGAGAGATTCATAATTAAACAAGTCACCAAGACGGAGCTAGACTCTTTTGTTGGGTTTGCTCCTCACTACTTCAGGCACTTGACTCAATCATTGACTTCTGGAAGCCCAACTTGTCTGGCCAAAATATTAGGAATTTATCAGGTTCACCACTTTTTATGTTTGCACATTTCATCCGACAGAACTCTTTTTCGTTCAATCTTTTATTAATTTATTGTGTTGCTTTCATCCAGGTTAATATCAAGGGCTTGAAAGGAGGGCGTGAGGTTAAGATGGATCTTATGGTTATGGAGAACATTTTCTTCCAGAAAACAATATCGAGGGTGTATGATCTAAAGGGTTCCTTGCGTTCACGCTATAATTCAGATACATCTAGCCACAATAAAGTACTTTTGGATTCTAATCTCATCGAGGAACTACATACAAAGCCTATATTTTTGGCCCGTAAGGCGAAGCGAACATTGGAAAGAGCTGTCTGGAATGATACATCAGTTCTTGCGGTATGCAACTCTCTCAACTTACGTTGTTTCATACTACCAAATTATGGGAACCCTTATGATGCCAAAGTAACATTTTACTAGCAGCACTCCTGTAGTCTTGTTTGTAGGGTAACGCAGTAGAAAACAAAAATATTCCGACCTACGTACCAGCCCAGG
>CBMN010756048.1:0-17130 GCA_000582825.1 Hordeum pubiflorum
CCCTTGGCGGCGGGCGTCGGGGCGACGCCAGGCTAGGGCGGGAGGCTGGGCAGAGGCGGGAGGGAGTGCGGCGGTGCGGCGCCGCGGAAGGCGATCCCACGACGAAGGACTGCGCTCCGGCCATCGTCATTGCTGGCTGTCGTCGCCGCTGTTCGCTCCCACACCACATCTGACGGCGGCGAGGCGATTGGAGGGCATGGCCGGATCTTGCTTCTGCATGTGCACATGGTCAGCGCCGCCGCCATTACTTGTTGCCTTGTCGGTCCGTACGCACTCCCCTCCTTTGACCATCGCTGTCATTACTTTCATGGAGTCGATTTTAGTTTCATCGTGCTCTGATATTTTCATTGTTTTTTCAATTACACATCTACATGAAACTGCGAGCCTGTCTTATTGCTTTACTGCGCTATTTCTTCCCACTCTTGCATCTGTTAATTCACTGCGCTGGTGCAATTCAAGCACGGTGGTAATGCAGAGCCTCATGGTTTCACGCTGATGGTGAATTTGCTATTTTTCTGTAGGGGGGATGCTGGGGCCAGTTAACCTCAGAGATTGCAAAGTACTAGAGAAGATGGTCAATAATCACCCCGAGAATGAGGACCTCTATGGTTCCATCTGTGCTGTACAGGCGGTGACTCTGGCGATTTGGAGCATGCTAAAAGAGAAGATGGAGGAGATTGCTGGGTCTTTGGTAAGTACATGAATACAAGCCGCCTGCACTCTTCTGTTTATCTTTGCTATATTAAGGATACGAGGATTCCAAACATCTGATTGGTATTTGATTTTTGTGCATGTCCCTGATTTGCCGCTATTTGATGAGCCTACAAATCATGTTGATTTGGATGCCATTGGGTGTCTGGAAGTGTCAATGGTCATCATATCTCACGATTGGGCTTTTCTTGATCAGAATACATTCTAGCGAAGGCGATTTCGGAGAAGGCATAATGTGCTTTGTGGTAGAAGCAGCATAAGGAGATTGAACAAACAAAGGAGCCCATCATCAGACATGGAGCTGGGGTGTTAATGCAGGACGTGCTTCCAGTGAACAGAAGGTAACTCGTTCCTTTGTTTATTGGAAGCTTGCAAAAAATCATTGTAACTAAATTTGTTTCAGCTGCTACTGTGTTCATATTTTTTCACTTACATTTCAATAGAAATTTGAGAAGCTTGAAAGAGACTGGTTGATTGAGAAACCTTTCAAGGGATGCAGCTAAAGATCATATACTCCCTTAATGTGGAAAAATTGGTAGAACTATGTTGACAACAAAGAATCTTCAGTTCTGATTCGGGGATAAGGTCAGTATTTTTGTGCGAATGACCATTTCTTCCAATATTTTAGTTTTCCGAATTTATATAATCTGATATTTGTTACATCAACTAATTGCACATATCTTGTTCCTGTCTACTGGAATAAGATATGTAGGATAACAAAAGAAGGGCTTCCATATGCCGGTAAGCTTGATTTGATGGAAAATCTTTATTTTTTGTGAATCAATTCAACATCGTTGCTGCAAGTTGGTAATCATTCTTGTTCTACTGGCTTCTGCAGTCTACACTATAAAGGAGTGAGTTAATTGCAGACAAAACTTACCCTAGCAAACTCTAGCCCGCATCCATCCACAACGTCCAGCGGCATGCCCATCGCCAATCTAAACCGTACAATGGAAGGATGTCCCACCAACTGTCGAAGGTCCACCAAATTCGCTGGTTTTGCAGTGTGTATTCATACAGCTACTGTCAATATCAATGTGCTCGTGGTCTTCTGAAATCTAGCAGCACAGTATCAAGATCAACCACAATCTCCAATGCTGATGATCCACGTATAAGCTGCAACAACGCTGACGCTCATGGTCTGAGGTAACAAATTGCTTTGGTAGTGTGCCATCCATCCATGTTTCAGTATTCACATGCTTTGCCATTTTGGTCTTCTAGCTTTTGTGTGATTGTTATATTGCTAGCATCATCAATTTCATTTTTAGGTTATGAAAAATTGATAGCTGTAGTCACAATCTTAGCTTCTGAAAACTGACAATATTATTTTGGAGCAGCATCAATTTCATTCTTAGGTTATGAAAACTAAAAAAGGACATTTTAGTTTTGCAATGCAGAATGCAGATCGTAAAGAAGAACATGCTGCTTTTCATGTATTGGCGGTCATTTTTCAATCTTGGAAGTTTGAAATTCAAGAAATCATTTTTCAGGTTATTGTAGTATCTCATAATCTCATATGGTTTAGAGTAGCCAGAGCGAGGAATTTTATCTACGCTACAGGAATTTTGCAAATTCAAGTAACGTACATGTATGGGGAATGTTGGCTAAATTTGTTTTGGGATGTTTTGCGCAGGTTTCTTTCTAACAATTTGGAATTTTGTGGTGATGTTCAAGTCCCTCCCATGGCAACTATGTTCCTGTAGAGAGCTGCACTCCCGTCGGTCTTCTCCTTCAGATCCAGTGGCGGTGAGGAGAGGGGACGCGTCCTTCTAATCTGGAGGATGAGTTGCTTCTCCAGGAATGAACTTCCCTTCCCAGCACCACCATCACTAAGGTATGGTCCCCGTACCTTCTCATGTTCCCATGTATATGAAAATCGATCTATGAATTTTGCTACACCGACGGTATCCAGTTCCTGATGGGTTTAATATTGAATTTTCCAGAAATAAAAAACTTGTGGCAATTTGGCACACATAATTTCCCGTGTGGATACTTATTGGGATTTTTAGATTTAGAAGCCAATTTCTTTCAACAGCTACTTGAAGAGGGTGGGGGTGCTCACCAACGACTTGAAGACCAAGCAGGACCTCCGCATAGTTGAATGGGATTGAGGTGGCCCTTATTATCCTTTTGTTTTTATCTAACCAATATTTCAGTGTTTCCCTTCTGCTATTTCCCCAATGTTTTTATGTATTGTCATCTCTTTCGGCCAAACTTAATTGCATTATTGTGCTCTTCATGATGCAATCAAATCGAGTGTACTCTGTTTACTACATTTAGTATTCTCATTGTCTTGACTGTGGTGTGCTAGGATACAATAATGTATTGCAAATTACAAACAAATTATATCACATTTCAAAGGACCACTGGGTAGTTACACATTGCTGGTTCAGATCAAATGAATTACATGCATCCTTGTGCACCTATTTTCCATGCTCAAATCCAGTAGTATAATTTCATTTCTCTTTCTGCAGTGAGGGCATCTGAAGAGCTGGTTCTACTATCACTATCACCGTATTGAATACAATCAAGAGGATTCTATGTTGCTATGTATTTAAGTTTCTTAAATACATTTTAATATTTTTGCTATGTTGCTTATATATTTTTGCTATGTATTTAAGTTTCTTAATCATTTCAATTTTTATGGCGTGATAGAAATTCTCCAATAAAGTTGTGTTATCAATTCATCAGCTCAATATTTGTTCTAAGCGGAGGATACAACTGAGAGAAACTCACATAAGGTAAATGATGGCATATCCCCACTTCTTGATCTATTTTTTGTGTAGTTGATCCAGCAGATGCCAGTTGATCTTCATGATACATATCCCTGCTGCCAGTGGCGGAGCTGGCCATTTTTTACGCCTAGGGCCACTTTCTAAGTGACTAGGGGCTGTTTGGTTTGCTTCCTCGTGTGCCTCGCCGGAGATGCGGCATGCTGTATGAATCACCGGTGGCTGTTTGGTTCCTCGCCTCGGTTGCGGCATGCCCCAACCTTTCAGCTTCAATCCAAGTCAAATTTCCTGCCGCAAGTCGCCTGAAATGCGGCGTCCGTTTTGACCGCCTTAACTCAGGCGAGCTGCCGAACGTGAGGGTTGGCAGGTTAGCCTAGAAACCAAACAGCCCCTAAGGCCGCACCACGCCGTGGTACCGAATCCAACCTAAGTAACTAATACCACGCTACATACCGAGAAATCATTTAACATGCGATGAAAGGTATATCTTGTGTTCTTATATCAATTACAAGCCTAATCGTAAAGCAAACTCAATAAACATGATACAACACAAAAAAGTACCTAATTAAAGATGACTCGGTCCATTGTCGTACGAGTAGGTGCAGCAGAGAAAAATTATTTGTGTCCTAATCCTCTTCATTGTGTAATACTAATATTTATAAAATTGGAATAAATTTACAATCAGGTTCTAATTTGGTGTTTGCGCAATAAAAAAATATAAGAAAAACTAGTCTACAGTATATACATGGATATGAATTAGAAATTGAAAAGGCAACCAATCAAATTACCGCAGCTCGGCGCCTCAGCCAAGCCCGGGGCAGCCAGGCGTCTGCTCACTGCTCACAGCGCCGGCAGGCCGGCTGCCCGCTGCCGCCAGCCGCAGGCCCGTAGCTGCGCCTCGCCTCTGCCCTCAGCCAGCAGGCGGCAGCCGCTACCCGCGCGGCGGCGATGGTGCGCCCCGTACTCCTCCTGCAGGCCGCACGGCAGCAGCTCGCAGCCGCAAGCGAGCTTGCGCATCGCACAGCACCGGCGCGGCGGTGACGCCCCTGTGCAGCTGCGCCTGTGTGTGTAGAGTGCGGCGTGCTTCTACCTCGCGCGGTCGTGCCGCGCCGCCGGCCCTAGGACTAGATTTGGCGTTGGAGAGCGGCGAGGTCCTGGAAAGGCTAGGGCCGGTGGGAGCCGAGTTGGGACTTTTTTTTTTGGTCAGAGCCGAGTTGGGAGTTGGGACCTGGGAGACGGAGTCGGCCAGTCGGGTGAGCGGTTTCTCATTCTCACGAGCAGTAGCAGGCCGGTGGGAGTAGGAATGCAGCAGCTGGGCCTTCGTCGCTGGGCTAGACTAGGGCCACTCCATAAAATATCTAACTGGGCCACAGAAAAACAAAAGGGGTATAAGGAGGATTTTGGGCCACGCCTAGGGCCATGGCCCTAGTGGCCCTAGGCCCAAATCCACCCCTGCCTGCTGCCTAATGACAACAATACATATATTCTGACTATCAAGCATTCGAGCGGTTTTAATAAACATCCATTTGAAGGACAATACCTTAGATTGAAGTTTAATTTTGTGGTCTCCATTCAAGTTTTTCACGTGACAAGCTTTGTCTTTCATACAAATGCCTTATTTTCTTTCTTTTTATTTAGATTCTGCAGGCTCGACAAGACTTTATATATTCAGTATTTCAGTTTCCTGAATGACACTCAATTGTCAGTATTTCAGGTTCAGGAGGTTACCAACTTCTATTCCAGTTTATTTCAACTAATGCAGTGGTGGAGTCAGAGTACTCAATGAAGCGGGAGGCAGGGAGGAAGAATATGGATCAAACTCAAAAGCAACGAGCTCCTGGCAGTGATGGTCATATGCAAAGTGCAGCTCGTCTTCTCTAGAATTTTGACAGGTTTGTGTTTCTACCACTAACCGGTTATACATGGGAGCATAGAGTGTAGCCGTTAATAATGATTTTGGGATTAATAAAACTAATAAAAGGAGAGATGACAGCTGGACCATTTTTGATACAAAGAGGACAGCACTGTGTTTTCAGATATTTGCTCTTCTTTTTTATGCCAAGCAGTAGAAAGCAGAAATGAGCCTTTTTCAGAAAAAAGTGATTACAGAGTTGAAGTTTACATGAAAGAAATATGCATGTCACATTAATGTTTCATGTAGAAAGACTGTATAAAACCTTATTTTTTTATAGGCTCAATTCAGCTGGATGATACATATATGATATATGGAAGCATCACTCCTATCTTTCAGATATGATAGTTTCAAGCATTCAGTTTATTAGCACCATTCAAATAGGAGCTATCAACCAGGTGATAGCTTATGTTAGGATCTATTGTCACACATGCATGTGAATTAAATTAAGATGCTCCAAAAAGGACCACAGGTCGTGTTTAATCACTTTTATCGTGCATATTTCCATCTCATGCTCTGTTACATTTGTTTTAGTCCCCTATTTAATGTGCTCATTCATTTGTTTACAGTCACTTCATGCTTGTGTAAGGGAGCTGCTTGTAATGTCTTGTTATTGTAGAACCTGATTGGGCTTCTTGCTAAGACCTGCATTTCATTTTGGCAGTGAAGTCTCTCTTTGAGATGAATGTTAGTACCACAATAAAGGGGATTTTTGTCACTTTAGACCTCTCCCATGGCATGCCATACTTGTATGTTACATGATTTATGCACTCTTTACATCTAGAAAGTAGTACGAGATATCTTCAATTGCTTGCCGTTTACCTGTTTGTTACTATAAATAATATTTTATTGTCCAAACGTGTGTACTGTTTTCCAGGTCTTTTTTTGCATTAATTTTGAATTATAATTTCTTTACTCAGTGTTCATAAAATCAGTGGAAGCTTGGATAAGAACATGTATCATATTCTTGAGAAATCAACGTAGTAGGAGATGAGATATCCTTCTTGTGGTTTTCTGAACAAGTGCTTTTGTTTTGTAAAAAATTACTGTTTTTCCAGCAGATAACTTTGAGCAGTGCAAAATGAATTACATAGCATGGATCATTACTGATGAAATTAATGGTACGAGAGAGGGCATCCTTTGAGCAGGCAGCCGTTTTGTTCAGTTTGTTGCATGTTTCAGTGTGAAAAATATTACATGGAAAGGAAATAAAAGTTGAGGGATGTAGATTTAGAAACACTAAAAAATGTAAAAACAGGATGAACCACTGTGTTAGTTCAAGATAAAATAACTCTTTATGCCTATTTTTATATTTATTGGTGTATGAACTGTTCATTTGCAAATTATAGGTGTAATGTTGTTGCTTCTACAGAATATAAGATCATTGTGCCTTTTAGGGATAACTCTGAATACAGAATATAGTCGGGGATGAAGTTGCTAATGATCTTTGATTTTGCAGCTTGTGTAGTACACATTAGATTTCCATATCCTGTCACCATCACAATTGCCCTAATTTTTGTAGCTGAGGAACTCAGATGGTGTTTCTTCAGTATGTACTGGGGATTCTTGATTGGATCTCAACTAGCCAGCCCTAATTTGCATCTCTTTGGTTTTAGCTTGTAGGATAGATACTGCATTATCTTATTTCACCTTTTGCCTAATGTATGAAGAAAGATGTAAACTTCAAGATGTTGGTTCTACAAGATTTACCAAAGGATATCATATGCCAGTGGTCATTTGTTGAATAGAAAAGTCATCAGGCTCGCATTAAGAGACTTGACCTTTTCTTTTCTTTATATGTGCAAGTCGCATGTCTGTTTTTGTTTTCTTTACACGTGCGTGTCGCACGTGCGTTGCTACTAGTACAGTTATAAACTCCAGTCACGGAGCTCTCCGGTATATACAGTTATACACCCAGTATATCCAGCTTTGTTTGAAACACAACCAGAGCGAACACAGAAGTCGATTCCCCAATCACATGCACATTCTCCACCTCTGCAAATGGACTGAACATACAATGGAGCAGATTCTCAGTACTGGGGCAGTAAGCTTTGTGAGTGGTGACCTCCAAGACTGCCTAGGGCGCTAGGCAACCCCCGATA
The DNA here is from genome assembly GCA_000582825.1 of Hordeum pubiflorum. Lineage (NCBI taxonomy): Eukaryota > Viridiplantae > Streptophyta > Magnoliopsida > Poales > Poaceae > Hordeum > Hordeum pubiflorum. The sequence goes on from CBMN010756048.1 coordinate 7,458, forward strand.
CTTGCAGACAATTTCTCAGAGAATTCCTTTCATGGAGCTGGAAAATATCGCAGTTCCTTCCATGGTCTAAAAAATCAGAATGTTCTTTCTGTAACCACGAAAATTTTACTTTTCTTCCATAACACTTCCATCAGTTTTGAGAGGTAACAGTGTGTCAAGTGGGTGGTAAATTTTACTTGTTTCTTCCATGACACTTCCGTCAGTTTTGAGAGGTAACAGTGTATCAAGTGGGTGGTAAAAGGATCATTTTATCCGTACAATGTATATTGCTCATTTAGTATAAATATTGACGTGTGGCCTGGGGCTATGTATATATTGTAGTGATAAAAACGATGGCTTTTTATTACCCTTTTTGGAATCCGATTCTGGGGAATTGCTGACTCGTCTTGTTATCTGTCACACGGGCGCCGCGCTTGCTCGCAATTCATGCTGCTTCCAGAAATCCCTTCTTTCCTTTTCTTTTCTTTTTTGCCGAATATCAATCGAAAACTGACGATGCATTTTGATTTTTTTTAAAGAGAAACACATCCATATGCAAACGCAAAGAGAAACTCGTCCGCGTCGTCCAGGCCCCAGCACGCCTGCGCGTCGTGCGCCATCACGGACGACCGCCGCCGCCCGTTCTGTGACTCCGACAGCCGCATGCGCACACGCAGCTCGGGGAGCGGGGACGCCGCGCGCCGCGCCAAGTCCAGCCGCGGGCCCATCTTCTCCGACCGGCGCGCACTAGCTTGCTCGCACGCACCTCCACCGCCGCCTTTGCCGCCAGCGCCAGCGCCGCTACCCCTAGGTCAGCAGCGCCTGCGCCCGACCGGCGCCGCCCGGGGCCGCAGCACCCGCGACGGCCAGGGCATGGCCTCCCGCGCCGCCTGCTCCCGAGCTCCCCGGGGCTGCAGTGCCCACGCCCGACCTGCGCTGGCCGGGGCCGTGACGGCCAGGGCCGCGCCGCCCGCTCCCGAGCCGCCCGGGGCCGCAGCACCCGCGCCGGCCGGGGCCGCGCTGCCCGCTCACGGTGGCTCCTCATGAATCTGGATAGAGCACGGTTTCACTTTTTTGGGACAAAGAAGAGAGAACGGAGAGAGCAGAGGCTCAGGTACTGAGAAGGCAGGCAGGCAGGAGTGAGAGGTACGGGCATTCCAGTAATTTCCTCAGTGAGTTAACGGAATTTAAACGGAATATCCAATAAAACTGATGGAAGTGCCATAAAAGGAACAAACAAAAAAAATTTAGTCATAGAAGGAACATTCTGATTTTTTGGATCATATTTTTTCAGGGCTATAAAAGAAATTCTCTTTTTTTTTAAGGGCAGCAAGAGCTTTGCCACGATTATATTAAAGGAAAGAAGCAAAAAAAAACACCCGCTTTTCGTTTTCAGCAGGGAAAACCTGGGTCAGAAAACACCCCCTAACCACTTTCTATAAAAAACAACAGTTAATTCCCTCATTACCATCAGAAATTTTTATCATCCCTTCATTGTTATCCAAATTTTCCAAATCCCTTCATTGCCACCGGTTAAAATCTGATCTTCTTTGGTTGCCACTCTGTTTGCTTGGTGTTAACTATACCTCACTGGTGAAAGGGACCCACAAACTGGAAACTCATGTACATCTGTTCGAAATGACAAATGTGCCCTTCCTCACTGTCAAACTGGGCACACCGAATCAGGCGATCTGCTTGCAAGGGACAAGGAGCCGGCATGTGGGAACACATCGGCACCCAGTGAGAGCACGGCCTGGGCGAACGGGCGCGCGGTTGGGAACGCTGCTAGGCGGGCGACTGGCCGGGGGGCACGGCCAGGCGGGCTTGCCGCTGGGCGGCTGCGGCTAGGGTGCTGAGGTCATGCGGGCGCACATAGAGATGTCAATGGGGACCCGATACCCGATAACTCATGGGGAATTACCCTATTAGGGTTAGGGTATGGGGAGATTTTAATCCCCATGGGTACGGATTCGGGGAAAATCCTTCCCCCATTGGGTTAATGGGTATGGGTATGGGAAGACAACATCCGAACACGATTACCCATGAGTTATTCATACCCGGTAGCAGCTCATTAGAAAGCTTGAAGGCCAGCCCACCATCCCACCCTGGCAACCTACGATACATGTGTGCAGTTTGTCTTTTAACCTGCTGCATGCTCACGTTACCCAAGCTGCACCTTACCCTCGTAATCCAAGCCGCCCCTAACCTCCGCCCAAATGCCATATCCCTGGTCGTGTAGTGAAGTTCACAGTGCACCGCACACGGAGACCCCACAAGCACGCAATTGATGAGGAGGATGGTGGCCGCCCGCCATCCACATGCATTTTTCCCCCAAGCTACACTCTTGCCAGATGGTATGGCTTACATAAAGTGAAATAAGGGATGGGGATCCATTGGGTACCCGAAACCCGATTGGGGATGGGTATGGGATGAGTTTTGTACCCATTACGGGTATAGGGATGGGAATGGGGATGGGGATGGGTGAAGCCTGGTGGGGATGAGTCTAGGGTGTTAACCCCGGTGGGGAATTCCCCATTGACATATCTAGGCGCACAGCCTAGGCGACCGGGAAAGCTCGTGGCCTGGGCGACGCCTGTGCCGCGGGACGGGTCCACGAGGCCGCACAGCCCGCACGCATAGAACAGCGCCAAACGCACAATCCCGGAGTGCCTGTGCAGCTCGCCGATGGCCTTGGGGAACACAGCGCACCCCATCGCGAGCTCCTTCCGCAGCCGCACCGTCCGTCTCCATGAACCGTCACGCGTACGACTTGGTCGCGCCGTTGCGGATGCAAACTGCGTGCACCATCCTGCCACCACCCAGCCTCACTCAGCCTCCGCCCCGTCGTGCGCTCGCCCGACCTTGCTCCGGTGAGCGCATGACGCATGACCGCCACTCTTCCACTCCGCCCTGTGAGGCCGCTGCACGGCTTCTCGTCTCGCCAGGTCACCACCTGAAATTTTTCTTCCCTTCATGCTTGGAATCTTCAATGTCATTCAAAATTATATCATCTCCTTATTACCATTGGTTTGTATTTTTTTCATCCCCATTTGGCATCACCGTCAATTTACAGGTAACGGAGTTAAACTTCTGTTCATCGTCTCCCCGAGCCTCCCGCTCGCATGCCGATGCCGGTTCTGGCTCTACTCAGAGCGGCGACGACGCAGACCCGCGCGGACGGAGGAGCATGCAACGGCGCTCCCGGTTCGCGGCGGCATTGCCGCGGCCCGCGGACGTGCGACGGCGCGGAGGCGCGCGGCAATGGGAGCACGCGGTGGCGCCCGCGCCTCGCGGCGCGACCAGGAGAGAACGCGGCGCCGGCGGGGCAAGCGGCGCGGCCCAGCCTCGCGCGCCGCCTGCAGCGCGGCGCACGCAGCGTGGTGGCGTAGCTCGCGGCGGCTGCGCGGGCAGCGGATAACGGCTCGTCTCGCACCCGCGGCCGGTGGCGCCGACTCTCGCGGCCCGTGGAGCTGTACAGACTAACGAGCCACAGTCTGGATAAGGATGAGCAGAGGGAAGGGAGCATGGTCTTTGACAGGTGGGCCCAGCTTTGTTTCTATGACAAGTAACGGCAGATTGGTGGTTTTTGGATGGCAATGGCATACAAGGGATGAAAATAAGAAAATTAGTAGCATTGAAGGGATGGTGTTATTTTTTATGGCACTGGGAGGATGAGTATAGAATCCTATAGTATGGAGGGAAATTTCTCTTCTACCGACGGATGCTAAAACCAGGAAGCATTTCGGGAAACGAATGCCTACTTGATCAATGAAGCCACCAATTCGACATCGTTAGCTGTCCTCTTAAAGACTGTTGTTCCTTTCTAACCATAGATTCCAGCATAAACCATCGAAGTCTTTTCTCTGAGATCTAACCACCTTTGACCTTAGCTGCCTCCACCATTCGTAAATTGAGCCTTGCCGATAAGAGGTTGCCCAGCTACCGAAAGCTCCCCATCTCACCAGAGTGCCTCGTGGTTCAAACTCCTCGCGCAAAAGAATAGTCTTTACAAAGGTGGGTGGAGTTTCTTGAACAGCATAGCAAAGACTGCAAATAAGGTTTCTGGGCATCCTTTTCGTTGCATGTTGTTCGCTGTTAGGATCTTTTTGTGGACCAGAGTCCCCACAAAGAATCTACACTTTGGTTCCGCCTTGGCCTTCCAAATGGGATTGAATTTGAATTTGCAATACACAGTAGCGAACTGAATGTTGTATGCACTTCTCGTCGAACAGGTTGTAGGCGCCAGCTTGCAGACTGCTCCCCTTGTCCAAATCTGACCTGAAATGGCAAGCATCGTCAGCAGTCAGCACTGGTCCCCCAATCCATCGACATGCCAAAAGAAAAGCAAAAATCCAAGAGATTTGACTGGCTCCTGATGGAACCCAAATCACTCCAACAATAGCACGGGCAGGCAAGCAGTATACTACAGAACTGATAAGAGTTCAGATAGCCAGCAAAGCAAGAGGTCAAGGATAGCTGGATAGGAGGGACAATACGCCACCAAGGTCATAGAAGACCAGAGGGTACATGAGAGAAGGTCAGAGGAACAGGGTTTGGTTTCTGAACATTCCCCCTCTTGCAAGTTGCTGCAATCCAATCCTTTGTACGGCTCACTGTCTCTTTGTTAGGCCTTGTTTTCACAGAGATTGTTTTTATTTACCTTCACCTCCGCCCCGTCAGCACCCCCCAACCCTGTCTGCGAGCCAGGGTTCATCTTCCCAACAGAAAGTGGCAGATTCCAGTAAAAATTTTCATTTTCGATACCATCCAGAATTTGAAAAGTCAAGATTTTGATGGATTCCAATTCAAAATTCATGGTTGGGACTTGGATCCGAGCTTTAAACTCCTGCGGGTGCTAGCTCTAGAGAGCTCCACACCATCCTATACAGAAGGCTGGTACGGTCTTAAGCATATTGGAAATCTAATCCATTTGAGGTACCTTGGGCTACGAAGTGATCAGATTAAGAAGCTCCCAGATGAAGTAGGAGCTCTCAAGCTCCTACAGACACTGGACTTGAAAGATAGTAGCATACAAGAGCTGCCAACGACTGTTGGCATGCTAACGCAGTTGGTCTGGCTACGTGGTGGCAGCCGGACAAGCTTGTCAATGGATGGGTTCCTTGGGAAGGTGAAGCTACTGGAGGAGCTTGAAATATGTCATTGTTACACTTACAATGACGAGTACAAGCGGCAATTTGTGAAGCAGCTGAGCAAGCTGGCCGAACTCAGGGTTCTCGTTGTGCACAGTATTGTTGGTGAATCCAGTCCCAGCTTTCGGTCAGATATACTGCAGTCAGGGAATTTCAACAAGCTCTGTCTGTGGGATAAGGATAGACTGGCTTCAGGGGAGTGGGACACAGCAGTGCTTTCGCGATATCTCCGGCACTTAGTTATTGAAGACATATGGTTCCCTTGTCTGCCATCATGCATAAATCCCACGCATCTCCGCAACCTCTCCCACTTGGCCTTGTGTGTGTATCATATGGACAACACAGGTCTAAGGGCGTTGGGTGGGTTGCCAGAGCTCCTTTACCTCAGGTTGGAAGCGTGTTTATGGATGCCAATGGGTTACCGCAAGGCAATGGTAGCTACTATTGTTTCCACCGATGGCCTCTTCCTGAAGTTGAGATGCTGCAAGTTGGATGGCTGGATGGTCCAGTTGGCGCTCTGCGAGGACTCAACTACCGTTTCGTTTAGCATCTCGAATGGGCTTGGTGCAAGTGCAATGGCCTTTGGTTCCAGAACAAAGGAGCAGACAAGCAGCAGAGTAGAACCGGCCGCTGTTGTTATGATGCCAAATCTCCGAGACCTCAAGTTTAGAGTGCTTGTCAGGGCCTTATATGGGGATGGAAGAACCGGTAGCTGTGAGAATCTAGGGTTGGAGTACCTCGGTTCACTTAGCAAAATCAGGGTAATTATCGACTCTGACTTTGGGTGGGCATTTGCTGATGATGTGGATAAGGCAGAAGCTGAGCTGAGCCAAGCAGCAAAGCTCCATCCCAACAGGCCCATACTTAAAATCAGGCTCGAAAATGGTCTTGAAATCGTTCGACAATCAACACCAAGACGTCGAAGAGGTACGTACGTACTTATATACAAGCTGCTGCTCTGCTCACGTGGGTTCCCCAACTTGCATTGTTGCCATAACCATATTCAAGACTAGTGATGATGACACCATGTGCACACTGCAGAAGAAGAGGAAGGCGAGGTCCCAACGGTCGCGGATGATTTGTTCGCATGCAAGTACGCACATTCTCTACATGCGGGTCATTCTTCATTGTCAATTATCCGTCACATATTTTTTTTCTGTTTTCCGCGTAAGTGATGTAGCCATCGACATAGCTAGCTTGTGTGTGCGCGAATGATCTAGGAGTATATACGTAAGTATCCTACTTTGGTTTCAGTTGCGGAAGCGTGCAGCCGACTGGGAAAGCACACGATAAGACTACGGAGTCTCCATCCCGCCTGCAGAAGCGCGAAGTGGTGTGGATCATGGAACCCGGAGTGCGTATGCACCAGACCTCCAACCTACATCTGCTGCGTGACCTCCACAATGTAGACGACACCATGCCTGTTCTTTGTCGCGGGACGGTGCAGTCCGAGAAGTTCACTATCCAGGAGGTCAGCTACGTTCCGGAAGCCAAATGTAACATCATCTCGATAGGTCAGCTTTGTTCCCAATATGGCTTGGAAGTGATGTTGGAGTCGAAAGGTTTACATATCATGGATCCCAAGACCAAGAAAACCGTTGGCAGGGCCCATTTATGTGATAATGGTTCATACGTGCTCGACTATCTGCTCATCAATAAGGTACCTACACAACTCCGAGAGCAGTAGTGAGAGTAGCATATATATCCTGCATATGAATATTGTTACTCCGTATATTATTTTTTATTAATGACGACTCATCCAGCCACCCATCGCCATCGGTGGCTGTATTAATTTACGGGCATGGTTGATGTATGCATACATATGCAGGAGAACGAAGAGGATGCATTGAAAGGAGGTGGAGAATCATCTCAAGGTGCGGTGTCAGAACCGCATATGCAAGAATCATCTCAATCCAAGGCCGAGACACCGGAGCTGCGTGAGTAACACAACAGGTTTGTGCTGCACGCATCATCAATCTAGCTAATAGCTACCATCTCTGTCAATTAATTGCGCTTGTATCACTGGTATTATAAACTCAAGCTATGTATGAGATCGGTGGCAACCATGTTGTTGAGATACGTTTATTAGCCGACCAGGCCAACTTAGCCACTTTAGAGGTCGTCGGTAATAACTGGGTATACTTTAGAGAATATAATGTTATTTCTTTACTGAACTCCCATTATCATGCCGCACATGTGAAAGTACATTCTGACTCGTTCAAGTGAACATTATATGCTATATGTAGGCCCATTTGTTTGTTCATGTATGGAATGTGATCAGGACATCGGGTCGGATTAAGATTGATTCAAAATGCTGAGGTTATCAAGTAGTAAACATAGGTGGATGCATTTAGCATGATATTGATTTTGAATGGAACTTGGTTATGGAAAAGTGGTTAATGGATCATGATCATTGAAAATGAAATAAATATTTCACTCGTATTTGTTGAATGATTAACTACATGATTGATCTAGATAATGAGCAGATATAAGTTGAGGAAATGAACCTAGCCTAAGACAAAACTTGAAAATAAGGATTTACTCCTATCAAGTATCGACTACAAAGACTAAGGAAGCGTACATAAGGCTCGAGCATCCAACAAATGAGTCAGGATTAATAATCATAGTAGGCTAAGTCAAGTGAAGTATCTTTATACTCATGGTTTGGTTGTTAATCCTATTTCAGGTGATAGCATATTTGGAGGAAATTTATGTTGGCGGGGATTGCATCGGTGTGCATGATGTAGTTCTCGTTATCGCCGACGTTGTCAGGAAATACAAACTTTATAATTATTAGTTGCACTTTATTTATTGTGAAATTTGGGATACTGTAATAATCTAGCCACATTCATATGGATTGCTTGTGTATTTCAATATGGAGTGGTGAAATCAGTGTAACGGACTACGGTGTTAATCTATTTCATGTGTGGGTCTTTCTTGACATTAAAAAGGATGATGATTGTACATGAACCAGGTTAATTAATTCAAGCTGTTCTTTCGCAAACTCTCTTTTAGTTTTAGTTATGGATGAAAAGTGTTGCTTTCTCTAAATATTTAAAGGTGGACCTCGAGATATGGTCCGTCTATAGGTATTGGTTTACTCGGGTGATTGGTCGGGTGACCCATCTCTATAAATGGAACATTTCTAGAGATGAGTCATCCCACCAGCCACCCCTGAAAATCATTTCTAGAGGCAGATCATATTAAACCCGCCTCTAGAAATAGTTTTCACACTAAAACTTAAGAACTTTTAATCTCATGAGTTTGTGCCCACTTTCCCTCTAATCTTAACATATCACATATTGCCTCAACATTTACTTGTTCATGTTCCTTTACCATTCCATCCATACTTTGTAGTAGGGGTGTAATCGGATCAGATACGGACGGATATTACTGATTTTATATTTGTTTTCATATTTTTCCTTCGAATTCGGATCGAATACGGATATTGTCATTTGTGCCGGATAAGACTTGAATTGATATCGACATCATAAATATCAAACTTTAAGTATACGGGTACGGATACAGATCGGATATTGAATGTCCGGACTCGAACATGGTTGGATATTAACCCTTCTAAACGGATCTGATTCGAATACGGAACGGATAATTCCGTACCATTTTACACCCCTACTTTGTAGCATAGCATTGATATGGCTGGTTATAGGTTGAAAACTTCTGTCCGTGGATCAACAGAACACTAAATAACCTTGTGTAGGAACTACCTATGTTTCCCTACGTGCAATTACATAAGAACTAGGTTTTGGTAAGTGATTAGTTGCCTAATTAAACCCTCCCTTTGTGGATTATATTGGAGGACGAATTCATCGCAACAATCCAATATTAGATGAAGTGGAACTTCAAAGTTTCATATGGTAAAAATGATAGAGACTTGCCTTACTTCTAGTTTGGACCAAGTGTTTTGACTTGTTTAGATTTTACCTAAAGTGGACTAGCCTGAATATATATGTGGTGTTCCATAGTTTTTCTACCTATTGGGTAGGTCATACGGGTGCTCCATTGTTCGTCTAACTATATCTTAGTATAAGGAACCCCTGCATTTTTTAAGACAAGATGAGGATGAACAAAACATTGTTCTGATTTATTGTTGTTTCGTTATCTTTTAGGGGCTGTTTTGTACAATAGGTCTCTCATGCCTTTTTTTAATATAATCTCCACCCATTTTTACAATAAATAAATATGATACCTTTTTAAGGTGATGAAACCTTTTTCTCCGTGAATTACATAATGCAGACGCATGCGCTTACAATGCGCATACATTCATCACTATGAACACATACATGGACACTCTACCCCTATGAGGGTCTCTGGCTGAGCCTATCTCAAGATTGATGAAGTCACTACTGGCACATCTCTGTCGATGGAAACATCGCCTACCATGAAAATAATAATGCCATTAAATTTTAAAACAAATCTGGAAAAATACGAGAACCCATATTTTTAGAACTTGCTTAGCACATTTTTCATTAAGAAGATCGCCATTTTAGTTTTGAAAAAAAGAAAAGAAAATGATAAAAACTTCA
>CBMN010756059.1:0-16260 GCA_000582825.1 Hordeum pubiflorum
TAGGGCCCGAGTGCCATGATTCAGATCCGAACGCAGGGAATGTTGGAAAGAAAAAACTTCTTTCTACAGGATTATACTTGTGTGATGTGTGATATGCACGTATTAGAAACCAGGGATCATCTATTTTTACACCCTTTGCCCAAATGTGATGAACATACTTGTGCCCAACCTGGAGACCATCACACCAAGGGATTCAGCATGAGATTGAACAACTGAAATCTTTATTGAATGTTCCCTTTGGCCTTGAGCTAATCATTCTAGCTTCATGGGCGATATGGATTACTCGAACCGATTTTATCTTTAAGAGAATTAGGCCCAGCATCTACAAATGCAAAAAGACATTCAAAGAAGAGCTGAAATGGATTCTATATCGTGCCACAAGGCACTCCTATCACAATTTTGAGTCTTGGGTTCACTCTTTTTAGATAGTGCGCCTTTGACTCGCAAATGACCAATGGATGTCGGGCTTCAATGAGCTCGTTTAAAAAAAACATATTTATATAGCACAATAAAAATTGAAAAAGATTGCACATACACGAATACATGTTTAACACGTCCAAGAAAAGTTTCGGAACAATATACTTTCATACGTACACAAAAAATAGAAATACGTAAATGAAAATGGGCCAAAAATAATTTTGGTGGGTCAAGATTTTGTCTTTTTTGCACAGCATGCAAATCATAATATTTTTGAACAAAAATTTCCAGATCCATCACGAATATGTATAAGTTTTCACAGGATTTTTTATTTTTTTTAAACTGGGAAATATCATTTTCAAAGATTTTGAAAAAAAAAGGGCTCCATGAAGCCCGGCCTCCAAAATTTCACACTCGCCTTTGACTATTGTGCTTGCTGTATAGCTCGTTTTCTAGGATTTCTTTTTTTGTGTTTTTTTAGGCTTTGTTTTCTTTTTCTTGTATAGTCTTCTTTTTTTCTGGTTGAACCTTTCTGGTTCAACAACACCTGTACTACTTATTTCAAAACATTAATAAAAATACGCAGCAGAGTCCTGCTGTTTCCCTAAAAAAAAAGGTTAACATCCGAGTAGAAGAAAGTTCTCAACAGGAAGATTTATACTGACCAAAGGCCAGAGTTCCGAACCCGCTCAACATTACAAAGAAGAAAGAACATACAGGTGAGCAATGGTGAAAATTTTGGAGCTTTGACAGACTACTTTACTTGGTATAGAAGTAAACTCATACATGGCCCCTCAGAATCAAGTTGACCAAATAAGCATTGGATCCGGGTCTTGCAGTGTTATGCAAAGATCACTCTATAAGCCAGGGTGTTTGAACTGATTCCCATTGAGCAAGCTCGCCTTCTTTGAACCATAGTGCTACAAATAGGACAAGAACACAAGTTATTGTCAAGAATTGCTGCAAACAGCGGTGCACTCAATTGCTGCGAAACCAAGCTCCCTTCAAGCTAACATTCACACCGTAACCATATAAATACTGAATCAACTGAATAGCAGCCGGCGGTGCACCAAATTGCTGCAAAACTCACTGGTGGACCTAGATTGTAAGTACCAGGGGTGCCAAACTTCAATACGTCGGCACAAAATTTAAATAACTGACACTAAAATAGTAGTATAATTTAGCCTAAATAGTCTGAAATAGCACTAGGTTGTTTCACAATTAATATTAATTATAGTATACATATATTATTTTGCATTTTTGTAGGGGGTGCCATGGCACCCCCGCTAGACCCGCCACTGGCAAAACTTACCGATTTCTCGCTTGCCATTATCAGGGCTGTCACTTCCGTGGATGACATTCCTGAAAAAGCAACATTCCATGATAATTTCTTTGATACACAAAGAGGGTGTAAATAGAGGTGAAATAAAATAAAATGCAACAGAAGTACTGCAAATAATAGTGTGAAGACATGGAAAGGTATGGGTGCCAACCTTCCTGTTTGAACTGCAAGATCACCCCTTATGGTCCCTGGTTCAGCTTGAAGTGGGTTAGTAGCTCCGATCAGTTTGCGAGCTGACGCAACAACACCATCACCCTCCCAGGCCTTACAGAACAAAATAACAAGTAATATAAAGGCGAAATTCGTATTGATCAAAATGCGAAGTTGCAAATATCTTCAGTTCTTTACAAATATATACCATGCAGACTACAGGTCCAGAAGTTATGTAGTCAATTAAATTGGGAAAGAAAGGTCTCTCCTTCAGATCCTTGTAATGTTCCTGAGGTAAAAAAGGACAGAATAGGAGAGTTATGAACTTGGTATATGTAAAAGCATTTTCAATTCGTCGACTCTCAGCATTATATCATTCTCAACATTTACTTCTCTATGTGAAAACAAAGACAATAGCTCATGCCCTTTTTGACTTGTAGAAAATCTGGCTTGACCAGATTTGAGTCATATTTTCAGAAAATGTTTTCTAAAAACTGCTTGGCTGACACATGCTAAGAAATTTTTGAGTACATTCTATTATGGCAGATACATAGTGTTACAAGAAAATGCTGTTTAACAAGATAAACCAGGATACGGTGTTCCATTGTGACAAATACTATTTGATGCTGGCATTTTAACCACTGGGAGTGATAATAGTACCATTTTGAACTATTAAGCTGACAGAATGACAGAAGGATGATGCTTTCCTTCAGAAAAAAGCTATTGCTTATAATTATACAGAACATTTTACCATGCTAAGTAAGCATTAAAAAGCGACAGCAGCTTTGAAAGATTTAATGCATTTTTTAAGCAAACCTGAGCCAAGTCTTTGGGGCACTGAAAAAGCTTCAGCCCCTTCAGCAAAAAACCCTTCTTCTCAAAGCGAGAAATAATCTCTCCAACCTACAAGCAAAGACTATATGTTTTATCTGAACTGAAACAAACAACAGATACCAAAACATTGATAAAAGTCAAGAAGTACATACCAGACCACGCTGAACACCGTCAGGTTTGATCATAATGTAGGTCTGCTCAACCTCCTGCACAAAATATAAATCTAGTTAAGCAATCTCTCATAGTTAACAAGATAGAATGCAATGTTTCTTAATTAAATGAAACAACATCTATTATATCTTTCAGGCATCATATACAACAGATAATGCAAAACAAGCAGAATGCAAATTTCCAAATTAGCGATACATCAATTATTGGAAGGGGAGCTTTGGCGCAGCGGTAAAGCTGTTGCCTTGTGAGCATGAGGTCACGGGTTCGAGTCCGAAACTTCCCCAGATCCTGCGCAAGCGGGAGCTAAGTGCACTGGGCTGCCCTTTTAGTGATACATCAATTATTGGACATGTTGGAGGATCACCTTGGCTCAATCTAACAGAATGGAGAACCAAATCATGTTCACAATTCGGACAATTAGGCATAGTTGGTCTCAACTTGGTAAAGAGGTGATCTGTCATAGTCAATAAAAATGACAAATATCAAACATTGATGATTATGACAACGGGTTGTGTTTAGGGGTGTGGCCACATCGTTTACTGGGTTTAGTTCCTTGGATGACAATCTTGGGTAGCAAATAAATGTATGCATTAGGTTCCCCGAGTTCATTACTCGTCGACTGCCCTTAAAAAGTTTACTGATCAACCTTGTCTTGGTAAAAGGGATTAACAAATGATGACTTCACTGAGTACCATCAACCCACTATTACATTCCTAAAAACTTGATAAAAATGCTTTGCTGAATCTTCCGGGAAGTTGGTAAAAGGACTGCATCGACTTTAACAAATTCTCAAAAAACTAAGCCAATTCTGAAGTTCTGGTAGGTTTAATATAAGAGCATACCAAACAAAACCATGAGACCAGGACTCACCCAGAAAAGATTCCTACTCTGTGTTTATGCATGTGTCAAAACAGATAATGTTATTGATAGCATTGCCCTTTTGGAAAGAGGTTGGAAGAGGAACTTGGCTCCATGCCCTTTAACATCCTTAACCACCCAAGACATTGTTACAATTTTCCAAAAAAATCACAATCAGAACACAGGGATCCCTGTGCGAAAACTAAGGTCAAAAGTTTGACCGGAATTCTGGTGAACACACAATTGTAGCATATGTAGTGGATACACCCACTATATAGCACAGATCAATACATTTCGAGGAATCCCACTGATAGTTCCATAGCTAGAGTTAAAACGATAACAAGATGCAAAATCTACTAAGAAAGTACTTAATGAAATGGCATTTTCCCCTTACAAAACAATCTAGTAAACAGAAGACAACCCGTCTTACAGTTTGATAGTTAATAGAAAAACAGACCAAAAGATGTGTTCTAGGTACATCCATCATAGAATAAACCAACCTTTATTTGGTAATCAACACAATGTAGCATGTGTCAGTGCTATACATTGCCAAAATTGTCGGTCGCTAACTGACAGAAAGACAACGGCGTAATTTCAGTTCCTACCGACAGTCACATAGACAATTACTTAAAATGGTTGGAAAAAGTTCAGGCTGGACTATGAAAAATATGGAATTATGGTGCATTTTATTCATGTGTGCATGGTCACCTGCAATTAGAAGGGAACTAAGATATCAACTACTCCATTTCCTGAACTGATATCTTAGTTCAATTTCAGTGATATACATTGCCAAAACTGCCGGTCGCCAACTGACAGAAAGAAAACAGCTTAATTTCACTTCAATTTTAGTTCCTACCGACAGTGACATAGACAATTACTTAAAATGGTTGGAAAAAGTTCAGGCTGGACCAGGCAAAATATGGCATTAGCCACATTATGGCGCATTTTCTGCATGTGTGCATAGTCACCCGCAATTAGAAGGGAGTATATTTGTTAACAAGCAGCTCATCTTTTCCATTTCCTGAATAACTGGGCTCAACCAATACTACAGTAAACCAAAACGATGACAATTCACAGCACCAATCAAATTTCGATCCTAGCCGGCCCTAATCTCCAACGAGAAACCCCGAACGAGCGCAAGTAGGCGAGAGCCAAGTCCAAGGAACCAACCGAGGAGGCGACGATGCGGTTAGGGGCGGCGCGAGCTACCCTGGTCGCCCTCCGGTTCCACCCCGCCGTGCTCAGCCCGACGCGGCCGCGGTTCCTCGAGGAAGCGGCGGCGAAGGAGAGCGACGCCGACGGCCGGAACGCTGCGGAGCTCCTGTGGCCGGCGGCGGAGAGGGAAGGCCCCGTTCTCGCGAGCGCTGCCATGGCGTCCATCTCCTCCTCAGCTCCGTGCAGACGCGACAAGGAAGCACGCGCACTTTTGGATTAGGAGAAGATGCCGCTGAGCTGCGGCCTGTACATACAGTACAGGATAAAGCAGTGTACGCTTATACCGAGCGTTGACGTACTATGTGTATTTCGCTTAATTCTGGCAAATGCGTATTGCAATTAGCAGTTCGTTGTGCGTCTTTCGGCCGGCGACACGCCAGTCGGGCCCCCCCACCGAATCCCCCGCTTCCTTCCTTCCTTCCGTCCCTCCGGCTCGCGCGCTCCGAGAATCCGACGACGAGACCACCGACGCGCTCTCGGCCTCGGCGTGACACCATCCACCTCGGCACGCGTCACTGACATGCGGGACGGGAATGAAGCTCCGATCCACCTGTCAGTGGAATGTTTGACTTTCCAGCGTGTAAGCCTAGCGTGTGCGTTGCCTTTTATGCCTGGCCCACATGGCGGTGGCCGCACGGGCCCCAATGATATACGCTCACGTAGCCCCGCTCCCTCCGGGCCCTCTCGCCAGACATCTCACCAAGACAGCCGCGTGGGACAAGACCTCTTCCCTCTCTCCTCTCCCCTCTCCCCTCCCCCGCTCACCCTCTCCTGTTCCCCTCTCCCGTCGCCGGCGACCTCGACGGCGGCGTCTCCGGCGACCCAGGCGCCGGCTACGCCTCCCCCATTCATCCGATCGATAGATATCTCGGGCCTGGGGCCTCTTACCCCCTCCCCAAACCCACCGCGCCTCTTCGCTCTGTTCACACCCTCGTCGTCTAGTGTCCCAAGGAGCCAACCCCCAGCGGGCACGAAGCGCCTGGGCCGGGTGCTCCCGCCCCAGATCCAGCGATCCTCCTGCCATCGCGGCCGCCATGGACGACTTCCAGGGCATCCTGGCCCGCGACTTCGGCCTCCGCCCTAAGGGGAAGGCTGCGCCCATGTCGGCCGCCCGCGCCGCGCCGCCCTCTGGATCCGCCTGGGACAGCACCAGATCCGCCGCCGCCGCCGCCGCGCCATCCGTCCCCTCCTACGACGACCTCTTCGGGGCCCCGTCCGCCGCGCCGCCTCCCAAGTCCACGCAGTCGACCTCCATCGACTCCATCTTCGACTCCTTCGCGGAGCCCTCTGCCTCCGCCGCGGCGCCCAAGCCCAAGCACTCGTCCATGCCCGTGTTCGACAAGCCAGTCTACGATGACGATATCTTTGACGGGGTCCCCGGTGTGAAGAGCTCCTCGGTGCGCTACGACGACGTCTTTGCGGGCAACCATGCGCCGGGACCTGCAGACGACGACCTGCTCGGTGGTTTCGGAACTAAGTCAGAGGCTAGGGAGGTGCCGGAAGATAAGTGGAAGCCCGGGCCAGCAGCTTCCTTGACCGGGTTTGATGATTTGTTTGCGGGGATTGGCAGGAGCAGCCCGGTGAAGCAAAGGTAAGCGTTTTTTTCTTCTTCTGCAATTCGATATAAAGGGCATTACATTATCTCTTTGTGGAACATATGAGTGTATGTTGTGATTTCAGTAGTCTCGAGACAGATGAACCCAAAGCTTTTGATGCAGTCACATGCGCATATCTACTGAATGTTGTGTTGAGTAGAACCTGTAACTTGCCAATATATAATAGGTTTGCCTTAGCATTACACAAGGTCAGTCAGGAATGCATTTATGGTCTGTTTTAGAGTTCTGCCCCTCTGAACCTAGGGATGCAGGCGGACGCGTCCACATCCGCCCGCGACGTCGAAAACTCACTTAACTTTGTTGATTTAGTAATGTGCTAGGTTTAATTCTCATCATGTGGACGTTTGCGGACTCGCGAATGCCGTCTGCCTGCATTCCTATCTGAACCACTTGGGCCTCTATCGTCGCTACATGCATTATGTTAGGTTAGCTGTAGGTGATTTGGATCGATCTTAGACCAGTCTGTACCATAGTTGCCCGGATCGTGGGTTGGTTCTGCGCTCCATGACTCAGGGTTGTCGACCCAAATCGAGGTTCGGGGTCGACATGGATCCATGGCCGGGACGCGACCCCGGATGCCTCTGGAGGACACCGGTGGGGAGAGAGGCAGAGAGTGAGAAGAGATGAATACAAACCTCCGCCCACCGCCATCGTATGTCATTGGTCGCGACTGGAGGAGATATAGATGTGTAGCGAATTGATAAGGCGGGGAGGATCAAGGGTTCTTGCCATGGAAAGGCAGTGGAGGAGCACAGGAAGTGTCACCAAGTGTGGCGGCGGCGGTGGTGTGCAACAGGAAAGACGAAGGAAGCAGCGATTTGGGAAGGAAAACTGCACGCTTCAGTTAGGTCATGTAGCAAGGACTAATGGGCCTAAGTGGGTTGCTGTGTAAAATCTTATATTTTCTCTTTTTTTGAAGATGTCCCACTTTTGTATTTCATAATCAGGATCGCATCCGTAGTTTGTGCCATTGACCCATACTCATCGCCCGGGACCACGTCCTGCGACCCAAATTATAGCCCCGAAGAAGACTACCCCTTTTGATCCATCGATTTAGCAACCTTTCACCCTCGTCCCGCAACCCCGTTCCTTGACCCGGTCGATCCGGAAACCTGGCAACTATGGTATGTACATGTACTAGCTGCATGTCTTTAAGCGCCTATGCAACACAAGTTTGATCAAATTGAGAGCATGCTTTGGTACACTGTATTTTTCGTGCTTTCTAATGTATGATAGTTTATTTATTTATTTAATAAGTAGAATCAGTTGACATAGATGAACTTTAAACTTGCAAGGGGGCAGATTATATCTAAAAATGTTGGAGCACAGTGCAGCGGCTTATGGTTGAGGGGTCTGCCAACTTTGGTTGGATTGAGCAAATTATAATATAAGTTTGTAAAATTATATCATTTTGGGTTTGGTATGCCTAATGAAACTGATTATTAGAAATAATCTTATGTATGTAAAGCTGAACGATTTAGTAATTCTGATACATTGGTACATGGATTTGTGAGCCCTATCCGTACTTTGTGCGAGTTCAATTTGAATTTTGAGCTTTCAGAGTTAACTTTGAAAATATGATTTGATTCTATGCAATTTAAAATGGGCTATGCAACAAAGTTGATGAGGTTATGAACTTGTTGCCGGTTCTGTTACACGGATCTCTTGCGGAAAAAACTACGTTGATCAAAATTGATGATGTTGTGTGAGTTGTGAGAGATTTTCTTTATTTTCACCTTTTTTACTTTGATAGATGTTTACTTCCTTACAAATGGGCCCAGTTTGTAACCTCCTCATTTTTATGATCTCAGGCAAACTGCTGGTGCTAAAGAAAAGAAGGTGCCTACATCTCAGCCAGCTAGCATGGCAAGCGACCCTTTTGTTTCTTTTGAAACAACTTCTACTGCAGCCCATCAATCCTCTGGGATGTTCTCGGATCCCTTGGATGAATTGAGTAGGCATTCAAAATCTCAAGTAAAAACTGCTGCTGACAGTGGTCTATTTGAGGATTCTAGCACATTCAATCAGGTCCCAAAATCAGAACCTTTGTTTACCACAAATTTGAGTGATGACTCGAGAGGTAGTAACGGATCAACCAAGGCCCGAGACTCGAGTCCTGTGCAAAATTTTCCGAAAAGAAACTCAGCCCAACAACCTTCTGTGGAGGACTTCGAAAATATTTTTCCACAGTCACAGTCTGCCCGATATTCTGATGTTCATGTTGATAGTAGTGCTCCAGGTTCAGAGAAATACAGTGGGAATGGTATGGATGACCGGTCACCAAGATCAGATGAGTCTGAGGATGAGATATGGCTTACAGTTTCTGAGATTCCCCTCTTCACACAGCCAACGAGTGCCCCGCCACCTTCAAGACCACCACCATCTCTTGCAATTAAGCAAAGACCGCATGGATCAAGAGCAAAACGAAGGGATGATGATTATCTGCGTCACTCTACCCAAAACTACAACCATAACAAAAATTCAGTGAACCAAGCTGGTGGTTCTTCGGTGGATGAATTAGAAGATTTTGCCATGGGCAAACCTCAGAAGTCAGCTTATGACAATGCAAATCCTTTTTACGAGGATGAATTTGAGCGGAATTCATCGGCGGCAGCATCTGCAGCTGCTATGAAGGAAGCCATGGACAAAGCTGAGGCTAAGTTCAAGCATGCTAAGGAAGTACGAGAGAGAGAACGTGATGCAAAGCTTAGAAATAAGGAACAGCAGGAACAAGATGATGAAGCAAGGTCGTATGCACAGGATCGGGAAGAGAGAGAGAGGCAAGAGAAACTAGACCGGGAGAAAGAGATGAGACAAAGGGAGGAAAAGGAGAGAGAACAAAGAAGACTTGAAGAGGAGAAGGAGCTTGAGCAACAAAGAGAAAGAGGGAGGGGTAGGCAAGCTGTGGAGAGGGCTACAAAGGAGGCACGGGAAAGAGCAGCTATCGAAGCTCGTGCAAAAGCAGAGAGGGAAGCACGCCAACGTAATGAGAGGGCTGCTGTGCAAAGAGCTCTGCAGGAAGCTCGTGAGAGAGCTGCAGTGGGTGCTAGAGACAAAGCTGATAGGGCTGCTGCTGAATCGAAGGATAGGGCTGCTGCTGAAGCTAAGGAGAAGGCTGCCGCTCAAACCAGGGAGAGGGCTACAGCAGAAAGAGCTGCTGTTGAGAGAGCTCAAGATGCAAAGAGAAGAGCCGACCGAGCAGCAGTGGAAAGGGCCGCAGCTGAGGTTCGGGAAAGGCAAGCTGCTGAGGCTCGAGAGAGGCAGGCTGCTTCTGTGGCGGCAGCAGCGGCAAGAGAAAAACAGAGTAAACCAGATGACCTCGAGTCCTTTTTTGGTATGGGTACCCGAGCAAACAGTGCACCTAAGCAAAGGGCTCCAACAGTGGTGATTACAACAATCTTCGTGCAATAGTTGTTTTTATGGCAATTTTTAGCTAGTGTTTTTCTAATTATGGAAATTGCAGGATCCTACGTTTAATGCTCAAAGTCAAAGTAGAGGGGCAGCAACCTCTGCTTCAGCATCATCTATGCGGAAGGCATCATCTACAACAAATTTTACAGATGACCTATCCGCGATATTTGGAGGAGGTACTAATTATCTGTAACAGGAGTACTATTTTGAAGTTTGCCAGTTATAATCTTCATTTGATTGGTTTATGTTCTTTTAGCTCCCACGTCATCTGATGAATTTCAAGCGGTTGAAGGAGAGAGTGAAGAGAGAAGACGTGCTAGGTTGGAGCGGCATCAACGGACCCGTGAACGAGCGGTAATGTTGATATAATCTCAATAAGGATTGCTCTGCTAAAAATTGTTGCTGTTCATAGTTGATTGTACATTCCTGCTTTTATTTTTGATTTTCTCTATGATAGTGGAATTGCGATGCATGCATAAATGTTAGGATCATAGTGCTGATTTTTAACTTTATTACTACGTATGCAGGCAAAAGCTCTGGCTGAGAAGAATGAACGGGACATGAATGTTCAAAGAGAGCAGGCAGAAAGAGATGTAAGTATTCTGTCACGATACATGAGCCAAATTTTCTTCTTTTGGCCTCTAGTAAACAGCACATAATACTGTCTCCATATATTTTTGTACACTACAGCAGTTCCCTTGTTGCCTGTTAGTGCAAGTGTGTTATTGCCCCATTAGATGCTTGTTATTGGCTGCTAATGGCTAGTTCCTTCTAATTGTGATGTCTGTTAATTCCAGAGAATTTCGGAAAGTCTAGACTTCGAGATTAAGCGATGGGCTGCTGGAAAAGAAGGCAATTTGCGGGCACTGCTATCAACTATGCAATATGTGAGTCCTTGAACTGCTAAAATTTGAGGCAATTCTTAGTTATTTCTGTCAATTCTCTTTGTTCTATCCTTCTTTTAAACAGAAGCTACATATGTGTTTTTGCATTGTCTACTCGAATATATTATTTTGTCGTTCAATTTCGTAATGTGGTTATTTATCCTGTAATTTTGTAATACGTTGTGGTCAACACAGTTTCTCTTGTCTAAATTTTGTTCCGAGGGTAATTGTTTGAGCATTCAGATTCCTGCAATCCAAGTCTTAACTGCATGTTTCATGGCATTGTATAGTTTTGATTATTTGCTGATGCTTAAATGTACTATATTCCCAATGTTTCCTCATTGACTTAGGTTTTTGCATGAACTTGTTGGTGCATGCTACTCCACTCATCTCATCATTTGGCCACCTCTGGTCTCCGCCACAAACCGTCGCTTGGCTGGTCGTCTTCTTTCCTCAGTCTGAAAAAACCAGACAAGCCCAGTTGACTGTTTTTCCTCCATTAATAATTTTCATGCCAATCTTGTTCCACTTTCCAACACTTAGTCCACAAGTTTTCTCCCTTCTGGATTCATGATATCTCATCATGGGTGGAGGCTGCACATGGGCTGGAACAGAGACTAATGCACTGCTGACCCTGATTCCAAACTCCTGAGCAAACCTATCCTCTGCATACTTGTTGCTGGGAACCATCTCATCTTATGGACTTCTCTGCTGCGGACATCAATAGTGCTCTAGGTATATCGGCCACTTATTTTTCATTAAGCTTCTTAGAGTATATTCCCGTGACAATCTTGCACGCTCCCACAGGCAAATATGCATACTGAGAATTAGTGTGGAAGATTGTACAAGGGCAATGGTATTCTAAGAAGTTTAATGATAAACATGTGATGAACATACAAAGAGCAACCTGTTATTGTCCCCTGTAAAGAGCAGAGCGTCTGTGAGATGGTTCTCGAAATAAGCAGAGCATAGATTTGCCCAGTAGTTTGAAATCAGAATCACCAGTGAACAATTCTCTGTTCCACTTTCCATCTGTGCAGCCAACACTCGTGGTGAGTTATCATGAATCTGAAAGGGATAAAACTTGTGTGCCAAAAGCTGGACAGAGGAGCATGATTAATAGAGGAACTGTGGTCAACCGGGCTTATTTCATATTTTCACGAATGCATCTAAGATGACTGGTGAGGTGGTGGCCTAAGATGAGATGGCAGTGGTCAGAGCCCAGAGGTGTGCAGCCAGATGAGGGCATGACCATGCCCCCATCCTGGGGGGCTAGAATGGTTCGGTCACTGTGTGCCGGTACATGGGCGGAGAGGATGTACCCCGAGGAAGACACAAGTGCCCGATGATGCAGAGGCATCGGTTCAAGTCGCCGACTGGCGCAAGTGTTTGATATCGCAGAAGCATTCTGTATGTAGATAATGACAGAGGCAGCAGTGGCTGCACATATCCAGTAGCCAAGAGGGGGGTGGTCCATGGGAAGGAGTGGGTAAGGAGGGGTGAGTGGCGAGCGCTGGCAGCTGGAACCTGGAACAGGTATATAACAGGCAGCTAGGGTTCTGGTGGGTGGAAAGAGAACAAAGAAAACGTAGGCTCTGATACCGTATAGAGTTGCATGCACCAATCAGTTAGCCGGAAAGCCTAATACCAATTTAAGTACTTATATCTTAAGATCATTTTGGTAAATGTGCTGCAATACCATCTTTGTAGCAACAATGTGATCTGCATTTCATATTTGCTGGTTAAACTACAATTTTTCCCAAGAATATGTGTTATAACAGCAACAACGTATACTATGTTTCATGCCACATATAAAACAATTAAAATCCTTTGATGTGAGCTGTACCATATAGATGGTGTGGATGCAATCTCTCTCTCTTCCACCAGAAACATGTTTGTGGTTATGTTCTCTCCTGTTGTTATAACTGTGTTTGAGCTTCTTTCAAACAACAACTCTTTGCTATTAACCGTCAAAAGCTACCAAAGCATGGAGTACTAATTATGCACATGAAATTGCATTATAGGATAAACCAGAAAAGAAGTTCTGTGTTTTCCCGGTGGTAATCCATGTATTATTTCTAAACAGGTACTTTGGCCAGAATGTGGATGGCAGCCTGTATCCCTGACAGATCTGATCACTGCTGCTGCGGTTAAAAAGGTGTACAGAAAGGCAACTTTGTGCATCCATCCTGACAAGGTGCAACAAAAGGGTGCAAATCTACAGCAGAAATATATCGCCGAGAAGGTTTTTGATCTTCTTAAGGTGTGTTGTCTGTTTCACACCAGTATGATGCTTTCTTTAGCTCAAGATGTGTACATTAAAGCTGCATATACAGATGATACCCTGCACATTGCTGCGGAATCTGATATATAGTTTCTAGATATTGTGTAGAATACTTGTCCAATCTTTGCGATTTATACTATGTGAGAAATTTTTGCACAAGATAAACAAAATCTTAACATGAATAATTGCGCATGCCACAATTAAATGCAATGTGATTTAAAACCCACTTGGAATGCACTGATGCATGTTGCATGGTAGAGGATTCTCATGCGTGATTGGACGAATTTTAGTGGATCAAGCTAGTAAATCTAACGGCTACAGCAATTTTGATGATGTGAAAGCATGCATGTTGATATAATTAGTGGTGGGGATCACTCTCTTAGGTATATAGAATATAAGAGACCTCTTGGCTATTTATGCACGATTTCTATTTGAATAAGAAATATATACTCCATAAGGTATTGTTTAGCTCAGGGTGAGTACTAGATGGGTCTTTCAAGGACGACCTCTTTGGTTGTGTTTCTGTTATTACATATAATATGGTCTGTTGAGCCACCTATGGCTCCCTGAATGTTCTACATGGACATACGTGGGCTCTCTTCTTTTGACCTTGCACATTTGAATGATCTATTCACCAGAAGCTGGTTTGTTAACTCCATAAGATGCCTGTAAAGCACTGGCTGTGAGCTGCTATTAAGCCCAGTCCAAATCAATGCTAGCATACTATTGACCTGCTAGGCTGCCATGTTGCAAGTCTTGGAAAGACATGTTGCTGGAGAAACATATGGTGATTTAATACACTGGAGTGATTTAGTTCAGGATTTAATATAGCAGTGAGCTTATATCTGTTTACTCTATGTATTTGTATATTATAGGAGTTTGTAATATATATTTGTTTATTTAATTTTCAAGGCTTGTATTTCACAATTATTTCTCCGTAATACGCGTGATCATGTTACCAGTACAGTGATGCTATTGTTTTTTGCTTTTGTTTCCAATCACGGCCCTTTGACGTTCCCCAACATTTTTATTAATCCTCTTCTCTGCATGCATTAAACAGGAGGCCTGGAACAAATTCAACTCAGAAGAGCTCTTCTAGACATCACTACATGGACCAGCATATTATGT
The DNA here is from genome assembly GCA_000582825.1 of Hordeum pubiflorum. Lineage (NCBI taxonomy): Eukaryota > Viridiplantae > Streptophyta > Magnoliopsida > Poales > Poaceae > Hordeum > Hordeum pubiflorum. The sequence continues at coordinate 14,311 of CBMN010756059.1, forward strand.
GCCCATCTTCACCCGCGTGAGGTATTCGAGAAGGAATGTATTGTCCGCCCACCGCTTGGAACGTCCAAGCTGAAGCGGTTGGTCATGCCGTGAGGACAAACCATGAAGTGATCAAGTGAAAGCCCCACCCATCATTATTTATTATTGTATTGCTGTTTGCTTACTACATCCATCTTCTTCCTTCCACCTTGTGCATGTGTTGATTCGACGGCTATTCGCAGCTGCTACATGCCAGCGGACCTTCAACCAGTAGGTGTACATTAGCGTCCTTTTTGCTTGGTTGATCGTGGACTGTGTAGCAACGGAGCGGAATCGGTGTTGTGATTTTTGGGGGTCCAATGTGCTTCATTTTACTTTAAGAAGGCCAATGTTACATCGATCATGGCGGTAACCTGTTTGATGCCATGGTCACTGTCGTACATTATGTTGTGTTGTTTATAGGGAACTGCTAGTGCAATCATTGGAGCCGTGCCTACTTGCTTTTTCCCCTGTATGATTCTGTATAAAGTTGATCTGGAATTTTGGCGAGCTGGTTTGCCTTGTTTACCGAGCAGTGGTTTGGTTTTTCCAGTTCATCAGATCGTGGTTGGTTCAGAATTGGCCTGTATTTACCCGAATTATAATATGCAAAGGCTCACCAGCTGTCTTTCGAAATAAACAGATGCAACATGATTAATAGAGGAACTGTGGTCAACCGACTGCAGCTCCGCCGCCCAGCGTGCAACACCACGCTCGTTGCGTTGCAAACTACCACCGACGGCAAATTTTGCCGGTTGCAGCGCCAGGTGTTGCACTACAGATCCTCTGCCCACCAAGTTATGCGAGGATGTGACACCGCTCGTGCTGTGTGGAAGCATTTCATGTCGACGACGAGATCCATGAGTTCTCTCCTTCGCAGCACCAGCGGCGCCGCATTGACATGCTTGACAACACCAACCGCAACTACATTGACATGCTTGACAACACCAACCGCAACTACGGCCAACGGTGTTGACGATGATGGGCAACAACCGACCACAGTGGAGCTCGCAACATCGACGGTAGAGCGGCAAGGGAGGGAGGTCGCAACATCGACGGTAGAGCGGCAAGGGAGGGAGGAGGAGGAGCGGGGGGAGCAGACACCGAGGGGAGCAGACACCGACGAGATTCTAGCAGTGGCATGAAAAAAGAAACGTGTTGCCCGCTTGGGGAAGGGGATAAGGAGGAAGGGGAAGCGATGTGCGGGCCCTACTCGGGCACGTGGCGCACGAGGAAAGTGGCTTGACTTACGGGAGAGAGAAATCATCCGGCTAAAAAAGGCGTTTGCCTTTCTCCTTATGTTATAGTAGTGTCTCTGGCTTTGGTATAGTTACACGCATGGCCAACCAGAATTGCCCTTTTTAACTTCTTAACTTAAAAAATGCAGTATTGAGCTCGGCCTATATGTAGTCCGTTATCCCATCCCTGTCCCACCTCGTGATCAACAAACCCCATAGATGTATTACATCATACGTTGTCATATTCACTTGACGTGTTTGGTAGGTTGCATACAGCTCAACCAGGCCCGCATTGTATGAAATTGTGCTGTTTGGTTGCCTGGGTTGCATGAAAATGCCGGCTCGCACAAACCTTAAAGAACATCAGGACTTGGCTCGGGGGAATGGCCGAATCGACCGTTTTTCCTTAGCCAGGCCCGAGAGATGCAAGTCGAGGCACGTGGGTGGTGTAGTCTGCATGCGAGGAGGCAGGCTCAAGACGTCGCATTTGTTTCCACAAGGGTCAACGTAATTACCCTCACCTTCCCTCGGCTCTCTCTCACCTCTCTCCACTCTACCCACTCTCACAGCAGCGGCGACAAGCAACGGAGCGAAGAACTGCAAGTGTTAGAGCATATTTCTCCATATGTGGTTTTGGTAATTGTTGACAATCCCTATGTACTAATGGTTGCCTTAAGTTATATTCGAAGGATTT
>CBMN010756063.1:0-13900 GCA_000582825.1 Hordeum pubiflorum
ATCTTGGGCGTGACAAAAGGCCCTTACGAACCGGCACNNAAGGTCATTTTTCTACTAGTGATCTCAAGCTTCTCTCTAGAGACCTTGGTACCCCCAGTCCTCTGTGATCGGCGCCATAACTCCCCATTGGTTCAACCCATGAATTTTAATGGAAGAGGTGAATCAGATCAATTTGACAATTCTCGGAGGATTTTCTCAAAGTTATCTATAACCGGGGACACGACTAATGATTAGTTTATACACTCTATAGGGGTTTGTTCACTTTACCTGTGATTCTCGATAACACAATCCTGCTACTAAACTTCACCTGTGAAGTACTTAGGTAGATCAAGACAAGACTTTTGGGAAGTAGTCGCCCTCTCAGAAACTACAGACCCAGTCCAACCTACATGCAAATGTTACATCTGCTGGTCTGCCACAGGAGGGTTCCCACAACTTACTTGATCCTGATAGAACCCGTATTGTCTCACATTCACACATGGAAGCTACTCAAGTTCTGAACTCGTACAGTCTTTGGTGACTGGGTGGCATTCCCCACCAAGGACTACACGCCGATGAACCAATCAAATCCAGTCAACCCAGATCAATTCATTAATTAACTCATAGTTAAGTAGTCAACTAAGTGGTTGTATGGTCGAATAATAGTTTGTGTTTCCCAATCTACGTTATAGCATCTAAGAAACTACTCGGTGGTTACAAGTTCAAGGTATAATGGTCTTATTCAATCTATTAGGCATTGTTAAGCATAAAATAAAATCCTGGATTCGTAGTCAAAAATTAAGTACAATGCATGAAAACATAGGTTATGATCAAAGGTTACACTTTCCTGTATTGACGATCCTTTAGCCTCATAATGCTTGATCAACACAATTTGCTCTCCGTAACAATCTATCACAAGTATAGAGCATTCATGAGCAAACATACAATACAATGAATAAACAATAAGTGTTGTGCATGGTGTCAGTGCAATTGTGATGTGTGATCATGTGTCAAGGCTTAACTAATAAGAGTTTGGTTAACAACATAGTGGTTGCCTTTTCAAATACATGTGACGTAAGGGTCCCCATGATAGTTTCAATGAAGGTTAATCACATAAGGATTATGTGATGTCAAATTTTGGTTGTCACATCTAGTCAATGGATTATAACAACAGAGTCCTGGTCTATGAATCTTGTGTAGCCAAGTTCATGTTCAAGTTTGAATGGCATGCAAACTAGTTGACCTTTTATGAGCTTGAATACACAAAGGTGTGAGAACGATAACTTGGTATGGTTTTCGATCAAAATTTGGGTTTGAACTAGGGTTCAACCTATATGAATTCAAACGGATTTGAGTTTATATTTTAATCTGGTTTCACTAAATTCAGTTTGAATTATGACATTCATTATTTATTTAAGTTGGTTCAAGTTAAAAAAAATGCCATGTTATTAATCCTAAAGTCATATACAAATCCAATACAAATGCTAAGGAGTATTATTTAATAAGTTTTCAAACTTAAGTCAATTATATTCCAATATAATACTAAAGTTTGTTACTAAGTTTCAATTAAAGTCAATTATAAATCTATCATAATTACTATACTTGATTTATTTGACTTAGTTTAGCTAAAATTGATACAAACACCAAATTATTTATTAAGGTTTTAAATAGTTCCAATTTGGTTTGGTTTGAACTGATTTAATTTGAGTTCATCTTTCCTAAACATCAAGTATTAACACCAACATATTTACTAGGTTTAATTTGATTTAAAAAACTTTATTTGAATTCAATTTAACTTAAAATTCAACCTAGGTTTCAATTAAATTTCAAACTAGGTTTGAATTAAATTCAGTTATAATTTGGATTACCTGAAGTCAAATAATAATCCAAAAATAGTTTACTAAATTTTAATATAAGTTTTGGAAACATTTGTTTAAAAATTATTTTATTAAACAATTCCTTTATTCAAATTAAACCTAATTAGGTTTAATTTCTATTTGAATTCTTCCCTATACTTTATTCGGTTTAAAATATATTTTTCAATAATATAAAATTGAACAAAAGTGTTGGGGAATGAAAATATATTTAATTAGATTCAATTTTCAAAAAAATGAATTAATTAAGATTTATATATTGCAAGTTGTGACTTATTTAACTTCAAATTCATTTTGTTTGAATTTGAATTTTAAATTATTCAAACCTGAAATGTTTCTTGCCTGGGTGAAAGTAGATTCCATAAGGATCCATTTGCAAATAAATCACCTAATTTGGACTTTAAGATAATTATTTATGAGTGTTTTAAATCCACTTTGTTTTGCAAAATTTCATTTTAATTCAATTAACTGGAAAATATCAAACGGACAACATGCTATGTGGAGCTCTCTGATTGGCTGAAGGGGTGTGCGCTATGGTGCTACGTGGCGGATGACTGAGGCTTAGAAGAAATGGTTCGGTCTAATAAGTGGTTCGATCCGGGGTGTGCAATCGCGACCGGACGACTGGAAATAGATCCGAGGGCTAGGCTTATGGGTCTCACCGGAGGGGGTCACCGAAGACGACAAAAATGGCGGCGCGCGGTTCGGGCATGGCTGAGGGCACGACTCGATGTTGCTTGACGAGCTGGAGTCGATGGTGGCCTTGGTGGTCCTCGGGGATGGTTGCGGCGACGCCGGGGACTCACCGGTCTTCGTGTGGGCAACGGAAACTTCAGTCGAGATCGAGCTGCTCAAAACAGAGAGATTGTGGGTGTGCGGGTTCGGTCAATTGATGTGCACGAATACAAGGAAGTTGAAGGACATCGAGAGAGGGTCAGATGCGGCCTAACCTCAGCGGAGATGATGATGACATGGCGGCGAGCTTCGGACGACAGTGCACCCGAGGTTGCAGAGGGCCTTGAGCTCGCGGGGGATGTCTAGGGGGCATACAAGGCAATGGTGAGCGTAGCGGTGGCAACAGAGTGATTCGGGGAGGACTGGATCGCCGTAATTTCTGTCGACGACAAGTTAGGTCATAACGGTCATGGAGGGCTCGCGCTATGGCAGCCTGAGGGCGAGGGGTGGTGCGACATTGGGTGAAATGGAGAGGGCGGCAAGGGGGTCTTATAGGGCATGGAGGCAGGGCAGAGGGTGCACGGCGGCCGCGAGGACGTGCGACATGGGTGCGGGAATGATCTCGGTTGTGGGCACGGGCGGTTGACGACAATGACGTGGCCTGATGCATGGGTCGTGCTAGTTAGTGAGTGGGGAGGGGAGAGAGTGGGCGCTGGGTGGGATGTGGCTGCGCGCGCTGCTGGGCCAGCCTGGGGCTAGGTGGGCCGCGGGTTAGGCTAGGTCTTTCCTTTTTCTTTTGTTTTTGTTTTGTTTCTTTTTCTATTTTGTTCTAATTTTGAAACATGTTTGAATTTGAACCTTCCTTCAAGAGAGGATAATTTTATATTCCAATTGGAATATTTAGAAATGTTTGAACATTTCTTTTCAGTAGTTTGGGAAACTAAATTATACAATTATGTTTTCAAATTGAATTTGAATTTGGTTTGAACTGTTTCAAATCAAATTTTAAAAATATGCAAAAGGTCTATGTCACTCTGTGGACTTGTGGAATTCTAATTCCTGCCAAATTTAGATGCAAGTCATATTTGATTTCATTGCCTATTGTTTTGAATGCATTTCAGAATGATTTCCAATTAAAAATCAACCCAATTTATTTAGAAACAATTTACTTGGAGTATTTTTGGGACTTATTTGAATGCTTACCCAATAATATTTCAAATGGCTTGGGTTCTTCCACCTATTGGCTAGCTATGTTTCCACTAGTTGCATTGGGATTTCAACCTGATGATCAATCAAACAAGAAATTCCAACTAGCAATCAATCAATCAAAGGTTTTCATTTGAAAAAATTAAAGTCCGTGTGAAATTTTTAACATACCAGATTTTGGGAAAATCTGGGATGTGACATACTGCCACCCTTAGAAGAGATCGCGTCCCGAGATCTGTAGAGGCTAGAGTGAAGGGTTAGGGTTTGGAGTTCCTCTTAAATTCCATCTCCGTGTCTGGAGTCAGTTTTCTAGACTATAACAATACCATATGTACTCTTGGGTCCTAAGGGTTGTCATTCCTTGACTATTCATACCGTCTCAAGATAATTCTGTGGATGGTAGCTCTATCCTCAAGGCTTCCTTGTAACCGGTACCTTGCTGATCTCCTAATGTTTCCTGGAACAATCCGTATGTTCGCGGTTCTTAGGTTCTAGGTTTCTACCACCCTTAAAAGATTTTAAGGTTGGGGCTTTCCTGTAGCTTCTCACCCCTTGATTTAGGATGATCCTCTTTTAGATTCTATAATTAGGATCTCATCTACCGACTGGTCGGTTTCTCTATCTTTCCTTGTCGCTATGGTTTACGCTCATACCATCTACCTTACTCTCATCCGACAATTAATGTGTCGGTTTTCCTGAAATACTTAGTGTTGTGCCATCTATCCTATCCTTGAGGATTTCTCTAGGGATCATATGTTATTTCCTTGTGTTCCATGTTTGTTCCATCCTCCTTTGTCGAGGTTCCTCAGTCAAAATGGTTCCTGATATCCTCACACCTGATTCGTGGGTAACTTCCAATCTTTGTACTGGGATCCTCGTGTTTCCACTTTTTCCACCAATGAGGTCTCAAAATTCCATACCATGGAGTTGTCTTCCGATATATTGATTGTTCCTAGTTTTTCGGTCAGGCTCTTTCTCACCATTTGAGCTATGTCTGGCAACAATTTCCTTTTATGGGGTCACGTGCTATTCCATCTAAGGTCTTTCGCTTGCTCGTTTCTCAACTCTAGGTGTCTAAGTCAAGGCGATACGCCCCTCATAGTGTGGTGTATAATAAGGGTAGACATCATGGAGATCAACTCATGGCATACCCAAATCATTACCAACCATAACTACAGAAAGGACACGTTTGTGACATTATGGGCCGAATGAAAACGTTTTTTTGTCATGGATATGACACTTCCATGACGATAATTGTTACAAAAACACGTATCATCAGAGGTGTGGTGGGCTCCCACTTCCATGACAAAACATGATGATAGAAAATGGGCTTTTCATCCTGGGCGTGCTGGAGATGGACCTGCATGACATTCTTTGGGCCATCCATGACGTAAAAATCGTGATAGAGGTGAGGGCAAGCAATTTTTCGGGGATTTCTCAATTACGGTGGGCAATTGTGGGTGGTTGGGGCCGAGAGATACAGCGTGGGTTGCGCGCTTCTCTCGTACGCGCGTGTGTGCGAGGCGTTCGCTAGCTGCTAACTAAATGCGATCAAGCGAGGCGTTAACTTACGGAACCCCAACGATCAAACGATCCCTGGCACTACATATTGAACATGAGCGATCCATCCCTCGCACCACGTACTAAACTCGAGTAATTCCTTGGCTGCTAATTGAACCCGAGATATTTCTTGCTACTATAACTGAATCCGAGTGATCGATCCCCCATGCACGATGTGAGTCGTTGAGCACTAGTAGCCGGTTTTTGGTCGCCTCAGGATGAACTCTGCTCATTCCTGCCCTGCGCGCGATACGTGGAGCATGTTTTCATCGATCGATTGAGCCCCTTGCGCAAGACGTGGTGAATTGACTTAGCCGGTTGGGTAGCTATGGGTGAGCAATTCCCGTTGATGTCGCCCGCTCGTATGCCCCAAACCAGCCGATGGGGGTTGGCGCTGGATGAATAGGACGGCCCCCGTGGTAGGAATAGCCTTTGTTGGGGTGGATGACCCCGAGTGATCGAGGAGGCCGTGCTGCGGTACACCACACCCTAGCTGGTGTTGGGTGGATGAACAGGACCCCTATGGAGGATGGAGGACCCCATGGAGGCTGGTGGAACTCGACGGTGATAAAGAGTAGCCCGTGTAGTCCTCTTTTGTGGTACGCCACAATCCGTGGACCCCATTCTTTGACTGTAGCGGGTCTGTGTCCTTCGTTTTGCGGTACGTCACAGCCATGGGCCCCGTTTCGTTCATAGTAAGTTGAATAGAAGTCCGTTTTGCGGGACGCCGCACTCCTGGACCCTATTTTGATCGTAGCCGGTTGAACAGAAGTCGGTTTCCTCCATTTTGCGGGATGCCACACCCCCAGCCGAGTCGCTGCCTCAGTTCCGACCCAGCCAGTTGCTTGCCAATGAACAAGACGATGTTGATGCCGTATGTTGACCCTGCCACATTGCCTCTCCATGTACCCGAGGCCTGGCCCCGCCCGTATGCGCGAGTATGCGTTCGAAACCCCGCCCGTATGGTGGTATGTTGTCGTATTTACTTTCTTGCAGCGTGGTTGTACGTACATGTACACGATTTAGATGGGACTGACTAAATTGCTATGTCAGGGGCTCTACTACGACATGTGACGTTCCTTACTCGGCCACGATTCATCATCTTGCAGAGAGACCGATTGACCAGTATGTACATACATGTTTTGCAAACAGACACATAAAGCTAGGTATGCTTAGACCTGGTAGGTCCCAACTATCAGGGGGGAATAAGGAGGCACTCCTTGCGTGCAAAGATATAGCTAGTGGGTCCCAGCTATCAGCGGAGGAATTGTTTTTTCACGTGATAAGGAGGCACTTCCTTGCGTGCCAAGATGTATCTGGTGGGTCCCAGCTATCAGGGGAAGGAATTGTTTTTTTTCGTTATAAGGAGGCACTTCCTCGCATGCGAAGATGGAGCTGGTGGGTCCCAGCTATCAGGGGGAGGAATCATTTTTTCGTGTAATAGGGAGGCACTTCCGTGCAAAGATGTAACTCATGGGTCATAGCTGTCAGGTGGAGGAATCATTTTTCTCCTGTAATAAGGAGGCACTTCCTTTCATGTGAAGATGTAGCAGGTGAGTCCAAGCTGTCAGGGGGGGAATCATTTTCCCCCCGTAATAAGGAGACACTTCCTTGCGTGCGAAGATGTACTTGGTGGGTCCCAAGTGTTAGGGGCACGAATCATTTTTTTGCGCGTAATAAGGGGGCACTTCCATTCGTGTGACCATGCACCTGGTGGGGCCTAGCTGTCAGGGGGCGAATAATTTTTTCCATGTAATAAGGAAGCACTTATGGTCGTCCGTCCATGGAACTCATGGGTCCCAGCTATCAACCTCTCCATGTATAGTACTCTTCTGATGGCTCTCGTTCGTTGACCACATTGATGAAGCCGCGTCGACAGCACCAAGGTGGTGGACGACAGTGAGGCCGAGGAAGGGAATGACCTAGAGCCAGGGAAGACTTAGCGGTGGATGCCCACGTGAAGGGGACTACGACGGTTCACTGGTTCGGCTGCGGTGTGAGGATGCCGTCGCCGGAGAATAACATGAGGTGTGGTGAGTTGAGGGATGGCCTGGCCATCGATGGCAGTAGGGTGGGGTGTTGAGCCTTGCGCAGCAGCACAACTGGCAACGGGAGGTGGGAGCAGACGGTCCAGCCGGCGCTGGTTTGGGCGGCTGGAGCAAACTCATCAGAGATTGAAGAAGCATGACAGATGCTGGATTGACATCCAACGGTCACTGCCGCTAGAATCGTTTGTTGACTAAGTTGACAAAGCATAGCGTACGCGTCAACTTAGTAGGCTCACAAGTCAGCCTCCAAATCTATGGCAAACAACATGCAGCCCATTTGCTATTATATTCAATAATTTACAGCCCTTCGCTAATCTTTAGGAATTTAGTGAAGCCCATATTATTTTTGTTAGCATTACAACCCACATTCTGGCCAGCGTTGAAAATTTCCATGAAATTTTGCAAATTTCGGTTGGGTCCGAACTGTTTTTAATTCCGAAATTTCGAGTCAGATTCAAACTAATTTAAATAAATAAATTATTATTAATTTAAAACCAAATGAATCTTTCCCCGTACTAAACTAAAATGGATTTTAAAATCTCAAAATCTGTAAAAACAAAATCCCTAAAAACTAATTTCCGTTTCGCTATATTTTTTTGAAATTTAGGTCCCATTCTATATTAGTTATAGCCCCTTTTCTGGGTAAGACGAATGCATCACTCATTATATTGAATGATTTGTGGCCCAACAGGTTGGAGAAAAGCAAGTTTCCTAGGCTAGACGTGCTATAGGCCCCGCACAACCCAATTGATACTCTGCTCTGCCTTAAAAACAAAACAAAAAACTGCTCGAGCTGCTGGGTCCCTGGTGTCAGCCGCTCCTTATATAGTTCTATCGTTTATTGATTACGTTGACAATGGCATGGGCCTGGATGTAATGATACCATTAGGAGGAAGAATTTTTTCTTGTAATAAGAAGAAACTTGCTTGGGTACGTCAATGGACTTGCTGGGCCCCTTCTGTCACTCTCTCCACGTACCATCCGATTCCTCTCATTTGTTGACCATGTTGACAACACCACACGATGGCTCCATGGCGAGCGCACCAAGGCGGAGGACGACAGTGAGGCCTCGGACAGGAATGAATAGGAGCCAGGGAAGATGTGGTAGTGTAGTCGCAGGCGGAGGGGGAGTACGATAGTTGACTGGTCCAGGTGCATGGTGGGGCTGAAGTCGTCGGGGAATAATAGGTGGTGTGGGGCTAGAGGGATTGGCCTGGCAAGAGTTTTAGGGTGCAATGGAGCCGCTATGCATGCATGGCAGTGCAGCTAGCTATGGAGGTGGGAGCAAGCGGTCCCGTCAGCGCTTGTTTGGTTTGGCAGCTGGAGGAAGAAGAGATTGAAGAAACACGACATACGTTGGATGTCAATCCAACAGTCATGGTTGGCAAAATCATTTGTTAATTAAGCCAACACCACATTGCGTACTTTTTTCGCAAGAAAACCTTGGCTCGTTCGCCAAATAAAATTCCCGAAACTGCCAATGTTTGATCTTGCGTCACAACTAAAGCTTCCAGGAAAATGTGTTATTTTTCCATCCTCCTCCCAGGGAACGTTCGCCAGATAGTACTACCAAAAATAAAAGACTTGAGTAGGCATACAAAACAAGATAGTCTACCAGTAAACAGATCTTGCTGACAGTTAGAAAAAAAGAGAAATGTGTTTCTATAACTGGTTCGAATCCAAAGTTGGACTATATATAATGGTCTACTACTATCCAAGCAAGAAAAGTGACATATCCAACATTCGGATTCTCCTCTTTTCTAGCTATGTCTAGCCTCAGAAGCTCCAGCCTCAGCAAACCATGTCCACTAGCTCTTCCACCTCCTCTACAGCGGGGAATGGAGACAACAATAAGATGTGCATGAAATTGCCAGCCGAGGGGTCTCATCACACCCCCACCGGGACACTCATCGCAACCGATGGCTCGTCGCACCCCACTGCCATTGTTGTGGTGCGACTGCTGCAAATCACGCAGAGTTATCTGTCACATCTCAACTACAATCCTAAACCCTGGCCGAGTCTTCTACAAATGCCCAAATCATGGGGTAATATGGTTAAGTTGTTAGCCTACTTTACGTTGCTGATTTTTTAAGAGTTTGGTTCATGATCTACGAATATGATTCGTGCAGAAAAGGGAAGATTCTTGTGATTTGTATTTTTGGGAAGTTGCTGATTTGGGGGAACAAGCCTACATAGATTATTTGGTTATCTGAGGAATCCCGATACCAGCAGGCTGGGGTGTTGGACAAGTAACTGAAGGAACAATAGAAGAGGAAGATGCAGAGCAGAAAGTTAAATATGAAGTTCATCAGATCATGGCCAAGCAACAACTGCTGAATGGCCATGGCAGCAATGAAGAGATGAAAGAGCTTGTGAAGATAATGGGCAAGATCGTTGTGCTTTGGAGGGTGATTGTCTCTTTATTTGCTGTGTATGTATCACTCATGATGTATTTAGTGGCTCTGATATTAGCACTTCACTCAAAGTAACAATGAATGAAACATGTTCAATGGGCTGGGCGTCTAATGTTGTGAACATCTAATGATTTTTCTTAATGGAAATCGGAGGGGGGCATCCCCTTTTTCTAATAAATAAATTAGCAGAGGCCCTGTCGAGTCAGCTCTATTACCATTGCAAGAAGTACAACAAATTGCAGTCCAACAACAAACTGCCTCCGCTAAAATGTAGTTCTACAATCATGAAACGCAAGTTTCATAGCAAAATATGAGTAATACTACACAATAATGTCATCATGTTTCAGTCATCATATAATTACCAACCATAAATCAACATACATAATAAGTGATGCTCTCATTGAAAAATAGTAAACAACAACTTCATCAGATGTCAGTTGTCATACAATCAGCAAACACAAATTCACATAGATAATAAGTCTTCTTCTCACAGGCAAATACAATAAAAGAAATCTAATCATCATCCACAGTAGCAGCATCGACATCTTCACCATGTGTATCAGTTTGAATCATAATTCTCTGCACTGTCATCTTCTTCAACATCTATGTCCTCGAACGTTGGCTTCTTTCCGATCAACTCATTCACTTCCACACACCAATAAAGAATATTTTCTCCAAGCTTATTGATGTGGTGGTCCACAAACATATCATAAACATATGTGGAAGCCTCTACATCACCAGTAGTGTAAGCATCATCTTGTTGTATAACTTCGTGAAACGAATCCCTTTGCTCAAACTTTTGCAATACTCTCGAGTCTTGCATACCTTCAGATGTATCTTCCAAGAAAAATATCTGTGTTGCTTGATTTGCCAAAATATAGGGCTCGTTGATGCGGTACGGAACCTTGACATTGATGGATTTGAAATAGTCATCTGCTTTGGGTATTGACATCTTGCTAAACTAGTTATACCAAGGACAACAAAACAGAACCACGCACCGATGAACCTTGAAACTAGAGATATACTGCAAATATACAATGTCTGTTATGTTAGCATGCATTTCAGTTGTTGTTTCCTTGTGTAAATCTGTGCTCATGACATCACTATTTTGTGTCTTCCTTCCTTCATCGTGTGCAAGGGTGTTGTAGCGCACATCTCCAACAACACAAGATGAATAATGTCTTACCCGAGTGTTAGGACTCAATGCTAGTGCGTAAAGGGTATCACTAATTGTGTGCCCCTCCTCTAGCATCTTGTGGAACTATGGTTAGAAAATAGACAAGTTGATCATCTTATGTACTCAATTTATTAAAAAAAAACAGACAGTGCGGTTCAAAAGCTTACATGGCTCTTCAACCATTTCGAAAGTCCTTCCCTAACCCATTTCTCAATGTTACTTAGGTTTTCTGCCAGTAACTCGTCTGAGTACATGTTGGAGAACATATTGATCATGTCAAACATCTACATATATAAGAATATGCTGCGGGTTTGGTAGATTACGATGCATAAGTTGTAGTACTTAGCACTTACTCGACATAGGGCAGAATCTCAGGACAATTATTCAACACAAACCAAACCATTTTGTAAAAATGTTTAGGTTTGTCATCTCGTTGACTCTTCCCTGTTACTCGAATTGCAGGATCGAAAACAATGAGCTCGAGATTTTTTTCGCCCATGTTTTTGCTAGGCTAATCATCTGTTTCAATGTATCTTGAGTAGAATGTCAACGCTTGTGTAACAATGTAGGCATCTGCAATGGAACCCTCGGGTCTAGATCTATTCCTAACATAGCCCTTGAAAGTGCCCAGACACCTTTCAATAGGGTATATCAATCCATACTGCATTGGGCCTCTAAGTAGTGCCTCATTAGGTAGATGAACATTAAAATGCACCATCACATAAAAGAAGGGTGGAGGATATATCTTCTCAAGGTCGCATACGATAGTTGATATCTTGTCTTTAAGATGCTCCAGAGCATCTATCTTTATATTTCTACTGTAGAATTCCTTGAAGAATTGTCCCACTCTGCAACTGCTCTGTATAAGTCAGGGCAGACCAGTCCTCTAAGGATAACATGTAAAACCCTTTGAAGTAGGACGTGCCAGTCATGACTTTTCAACCCCTGTACCTTGTTTCTATCTCCATTGATTCTCTTTGCAAGATCGGAAACAAATCCATGTGGGAATCTCACACGTGACAGGACCTTGCAGAATTCTTTTCTTTTTTTCTTGTCCAAGACATACACCGCTGGTGCCATATTCATGGATCCAGCATCACCTTTCACATGCAAATCGGATCAGATACCCAGTTGTGCCAAATCAGTCCTAGATTTTAAGGTATTTTTGTCTTGTCTTCAATATCAAGAAGTGTGCCGATAATGTTGTCACATATATTATTCTCGATGTGCATCACATGAAGATTATGCCGCAAATCCAAATCTTTCCAATACACCAAGTTCCACAAAGTGGTCCTCCGAGTAAACCATGGTCTCTCCTCCGCCATGCAACATTTCCTTTTCCTGCTATCATTATGGGGATGGTTTCCTGATGTAATATGCCCGACCTTCTCTAATTCGTCCATGAACTCCTTGCTGGTGAGCCTCTTTTGCGCATCATGGTTTTTCATGAGATGCTTTGAACAAATGTTTTTGGTATTTTGTAAGATGCATCTGGTCCTTGTCAAGGAAACGATTGTGTCCAATGTAACAGACCTTGCTATGTATTGGTTATGATAGCGGAGTCTTCGCACAGTGAACACATGCACTATAACCATGTGTCGTTCGCCCGGACATAGTGCCCAAAGCCGGATAATCATGGATGCACAAAATTATAACAACACATAGGATGAAATCAGTTGATGGCCTTCTAAATAGGTCTCGAGTGAGAACACCCCTTCATAGCTTTTTCAGTTCCTCCACAAGAGGCTCCATGAATAAATCAAAATCCATTCCAGGATGGTTTGGACCTGGGATGAGCAAGGCCATGATGTAGTTTGATTAGTTCGTGCAGATATTTGGCGGCATTTTGTGAGGGATAGCAAGCATTGGCCACATCCTATATGTGGCACTCTGGTGGCCAAATGGGTTTAATCCATATGTAGCTAAGCCAAGTTTAATGTTTCTCGGCTCACCAGCAAACTCTCGGTGTTTCCGATGGAAGCTTGTCTAGTGCCTACCATTAGATGGATGGCTCATTACATTCCGATATCTGTACTTTTGGTTCCTAGCATGCTACGATATATCCTGTCTTGCTTGAGCATCATGAAACAACCTCTGCAATCTTGGTATAATAGGAAAATGTATCAGAACCTTATGGGGAATCCTCTTCACAGCATCATCATATTTCTATCTTGATGATTTGCCTTTTGGGCATTCTCTTAAGTTGGCATAATCCTTCCAAAACACAACACAATTATTGTCACAAACATGGATCATATCATATCCAATTCCAATGCACGGAGGAAATTCTTCATTTTACTATAGGTTTGTGGCAGCTCACACGCAACTAGGAAACAATGGCGGAAAAGAGCCATCATCGATTAGAAAGATTTGTTGGTCATCCGCTGAGATGTTTTCACCTGAAGAAAGCTGGCCATAGCTGAGAATACTAACACCTTAAAACCTGCGCTAACTAACATGTTTCTCAAAATGCGCGAGCATTTTGTAGCATTGATTCAATGTCTATGAAATTCACTAGCTCCGCCGCCACCTCCTCCTCCTCTTCCTCTCGAGCATCAGGCAAATCTAGATACTGATCTGCTGCTTCCACATATACTCAATAACATTGATGTTCACAGCTTCACCATGATGAACCCACCTACTACATGTGACTGACATACCATACTATCGGAATCAGGGCTCCGTAGACCCAANNNNGTTCGAACACTGGGGTGCGCTTGCTCTCCTACCCTACTCTACTTCGCAACCACATGGCGAATCTCAGGCGGCTTAAGCTAAGGAAGATGAAAAAGGACACACAGAGTTTACCCATGTTCAGGCCACCTCGCGGTGTAAGACCCTACTCCTGGTTGGTGGATTGCTTGAGGTGGAATGAGTACAAGGCAAGTTCTTGCCGACCAAAAAGTCTCTCCCCCTCTGGTGACCGGCTCCCGCCCTTATATTGGCCCTGGTCCTCTTCCCCCAAAA